>CM065591.1:145256364-145369937 GCA_033119425.1 Bufotes viridis | reverse complement strand
CTGTTGCAGGCCTAGTTTAAATCGGTCCATAATAGGATACCTTTCATCCAGGACCTAAATACTAGCCCTAAAAAAGATATTCCCCTAAATCAGTGGTTACTGCTGTGCCTGGATTAGTGTAATACGCTACATAAATAAATAGGCAGATAGTGTTAGGTGCCTGTAAAAAAAGGCCTGAATTTGAAATCAATCCATTGGGCCAAATATCTTTTTTCTTATTGTGGTGCTTAGTGAACGGTAACAATGAGGAAAACATCTAGTAAGGGACGCGGACGCGGTCGTGGTGGTGTTAGTGTACCCTCTGGTGCTGGGAGAGGACGCGGCCATTCTGCCACAGCCACACGTCCTAGTGAACCAACTACCTCAGGTTCCAGTACCCGCCAGAATTTACAGCGATATTTGGTGGGGCCCAATGCCGTTCTAAGGATGTTAAGGCCTGAGCAGGTACAGGCGCTAGTCAATTGGGTGGCTGACAGTGGATTCAGCACGTTCACAACATTATCTCCCACCCAGTCTTCTGCAGAAAGCACACAGGTGGCGCCTAAAAACCAAGCCCATCGGTCTGTCACATCACCCCCATGCATATATGGGAAACTGTCTGAACCTCAAGTTATGCAGCAGTCTCTGCTCTTATATTGAAGACTCTGCTGGCAGGGTTTCCCAAGGGAATCCACCTAGCCCTTCAACAGTGGTGGAAGACATAGAATGCACTGATGCACAACCACTGATGTTTCCTGATGATGAGGACATGAGAATACCATCTCATCGCAGTCCACACATCTCTGATGATGACGAAACACAAGTGCCAACTGCTGCGTGTTTCTGCAGTGTGCAGACCGAACAGGAGGTCAGGGAGGAAGACTGTGTGGAAGACGATGCAGGGGACGATGAGGTCCTAGACCCCACATGGAAAGAAGGTCGTGCCACTGACTTTCATAGTTCAGAGGAAGAGGCAGTGGTGAGACCGATCCAACAGCGTAGCAAAAGAGAGAGCAGGGGGCAAAAGCAGAACAGCGGCAGCGTTCAGCTCTCCATCTCACAAACCTTGGAGAGAAAGCGTAAATTCCCACCTAGCCACCCTCGAGCCCTGGGCCTGAATGCCAGCATTTCTAAACTACTGGCCTTTAAAATTCTGTCATTCAGGCTGGTGGACACAGACAGCTTCAAACAGCTGATGTCCATGGCTGTCCCACAGTATGTTCTTTCCAGCCGCCACTACTTCTCCAAGACAGCCGTGCCTTCCCTGCACACCCAAGTATCCGATAAAATCAAGTGTGCACTGCGCAACGCCACCTAACCACAGATACATGGACCAGTAAGCACGGCCAGGGACGCTATATCTCTCTAACTTCACACTGGGTATATGTAGTGGCAGCTAGGCCCCAGGCGGAGAGTTCCTTGGCGTACGTCCTTCCGCCACCAAGGATCGCAGGGCATAATTATTTGCCTTCTGTAGCCTCCTCCTCCTACTCGGCTTCCTCCTCCTCTGCTGCCATCAGCTCATCCAGTCAGCCACACACCTTCACCACCAACTTCAGCAAAACCCGGGGTAAACGTCAGCAGGCCATTCTAAAACTCATATGTTTGGGGGACAGGCCCCACACCGCGCAGGAGTTGTGGCGGGGTACTGAACAACAGACCGACGAGTGGTTTCTGCCGGTGGGCTTCAAGCCGGGCCTGGTGGTGTGCGATAATGGGCCAAATCTCGTTGCAGCTCTAGGACTAGCCGGTTTGACGCACATCCCTTGCCTGGCGCATGTGCTGAATTTGGTGGTGCAGAAGTTCATTCACAACTACCCCGACATGTCAGAGCTGCTGCATAAAGTGTGGGCCGCCTGTGCGCGCTTCCGGCGTTCACATCCTGCCGCTGCTCGCCTGTCTGCACTACAGCGGAACTTCGGCCTTCCTGCTCACCGCCTCATATGCGACGTGTCCACCAGGTGGAACTCCACCTTGCACATGCTGGAGAGATTGGGCCTCCATGCGAGACCTGTGTGCCCTGTTGCGCTGTTTCGAGTACTCCACCAACATGGCCAGTGGCGATGACACCGTTATCAGCGTTACAATACCACTTCTATGTCTCCTTGAGAAAACGCTTAGGGCGATGATGGAAGAGGAGGTGGCCCAGGAGGAGGAGGAGGATGAGGGGTCATTTTTAGCACTTTCAGGCCAGTCTGTTAGAAGTGGTTTAGAGGGAGGTTTTTTGCAACAGCAGAGGCCAGGTACAAATGTGGCCAGCCAGGGCCCACTACTGGAGGACGAGGAGGATGAGGAGGAGGTGGAGGAGGATGAAGCAGGTTCACAGCGGGGTGGCACCTGACACAGCTGGCCTTCTCAAGTGGTGGGTGATATAACCCATGATTCCTTGCTGTGGGACCTCTCTCCTCTGTCAGGGTGCTGGGGCCGAAATAACTGAAAGTGGCCTTCTCAAGTGGTGGGTGATATGACGCATGATTCCTTGCTGTGGGACCTCTCTCCTCTGTCTGGGTGCTTGGCCGAAATAACTGAAAGTGGCCTTCTCCAGTGGTGGGTGATATGACGCATGATTGCTTGCTGTGGGACCTCTCTCATCCGTCTGGGTGCTGGGGCCGAAATAACTGAAAGTGGCCTTTTCCAGTGGTGGGTGATTCCTTGCTGTGTGACCTCTCTCCTCTGTCTGGGTGCTGGGCCGAAATAACTGAAAGTGGCCTTCTCCAGTGGTGGGTGATATGACGCATGATTCCTTGCTGTGTGACCTCTCTTCTCTGTCTGGTTGCTGGGGCCGAAATAACTGAAAGTGGCCTTCTCCAGTGGTGGGTGATGTGACGCATGAATACTTGCAGTGGGACCTGTATCCTCGGTCTGGGTGCTGGGCCGAAATAACTGAAAGTGGCCTTCTCCAGTGGTGGGTGATATGACGCCTCATTCCTTGCTGTGAGACCTCTCTCCTCTGTCTGGGTGCTGGGCCGAAATAACTGAAAGTGGCTTTCTCCAGTGGTGGGTGATATGACGCATGATTCCTTGCAGTGGGACCTGTATCATCGGTCTGGGTGCTGGGCCGAAATAACTGAAAGTGGCCTTCTCCAGTGGTGGGTGATATGACGCCTCATTCCTTGCTGTGGGTCCTCTCTACTCTGTCTGGGTGCTGGGGCCGAAGTAACTGAAAGTGGCCTTCTCAAGTGGTGGGTGATATGACGCATGATTCCTTGCTGTGGGACCTCTCTCCTCTGTCTGGGTGCTGGGCCGAAATAACTGAAAGTGGCCTTCTCCTGTGGTGGGTGATATGACGCCTCATTCCTTGCTGTGGGACCTTTGTCCTCTGTCTGGGTGCTGGGGCCGAAATAACTGAAAGTGGCCTTCTCCAGTGGTGGTTGATATGACGCATGATTCCTTGCTGTGGGACCTCTCTCCTCTGTCCTGGTGCTGGGGCCGAAATAACTGAAAGTGGCCTTCTCCTGTGGTGGGTGATATGACGCATGATTCCTTGCTGTGGGACCTCTCTCCTCTGTCTGGGTGCTGGGGCCGAAATAACTGAAAGTGGCCTTCTCCTGTGGTGGGTGATATGACGCATGATTCCTTGCAGTGGGACCTGTATCCTCGGTCTGGGTGCTGGGCCGAAATAACTGAAAGTGGCCTTCTCCAGTGGTGGGTGATATGACGCATGATTCCTTGCAGTGTGACCTGTATCCTCGGTCTGGGTGCGTGGCCGAAATAACTGAAAGTGGCCTTCTCCAGTGGTGGGTGATATGACGCATGATTCCTTGCAGTGGGACCTGCCTGTATCCTCGGTATGGGTGCTGGGCCGAAATAACTGAAAGTGGCCTTCTCCAGTGGTGGGTGATATGACGCATGATTCCTTGCTGTGGGACCTCTCTCCTCTGTCTGGGTGCTGGGGCCGAAATAACTGAAAGTGGCCTTCTCCAGTGGTGGGTGATATGACGCATGATTCCTTGCTGTGGGACCTCTCTCCTCTGTCTGGGTGCTGGGCCGAAATAACTGAAAGTGGCCTTCTCCAGTGGTGGGTGATATGACGCCTCATTCCTTGCTGTGGGACCTCTCTCCTCTGTCTGGGTGATGGGCCGAAATAACTGAAAGTGGCCTTCTCCAGTGGTGGGTGATGTGACGCATGATTCCTTGCAGTGGGACCTGTATCCTCGGTCTAGGTGCTGGGCCGAAATAACTGAAAGTGGCTTTCTCCAGTGGTGGGTGATATGACGCATGATTCCTTACATTGGGAACTTTATCCTCTGTCTGGGTGCTGGTCCGAAATAACTGAAATTTGCCTTCTCCAGTGGTGGGTGATATGATGCATGATTTCTTGCTGTGGGACCTCTCTCCTCTGTCTGGGTGATGGGCCGAAATAACTTAAATTGGCCTTCTCCAGTGGTGGGTGATATGACGCATGATTCCTTGCAGTGGGACCCGTATCCTCGGTCTGGGTGCTGGGCCGAAATAACTGATAGTGGCTTTCTCCAGTGGTGGGTGATATGACGCATGATTCCTTGCAGTGGGACCTATATCCTCGGTCTGGGTGCTGGGCCGAAATAACTGAAAGTGGCCTTCTCCAGTGGTGGGTGATATGACGCATGATTCCTTGCTGTGGGACCTCTCTCCTCTGTCTGGGTGCTGGGGCCGAAATAACTGAAAGTGGCCTTCTCCAGTGGGGGGTGATATGACGCATGATTCCTGGCTGTGGGACCTCTCTCCAATTGATATTGGTTAATTTTTATTTATTTTATTTTAATTCATTTCCCTATCCACATTTGTTTGCAGGGCATTTGCCTACATTTTGCATTCTTTTTGCAGCCCTCTAGCCCTTTCCTGGAGGATTTTACAGCCTTTTTAGTGCCTAAAAGTTCGGGTCCCCATTGACTTCAATGTGGTTCGGGTTCGGGAAGTCCGGCCGAACTTCTCGAACCCGAACATCGACGTGTTCGCTCATCTCTACTCATAACCTCTAAAACAATATAGCAATATAAAGTCAATGTCTACAATAATATCTCTTATCAGGTGGGTGTTTGTCACACTTCCTACAGGCAAACCTCTGAGAAATACCTTCACATTATTGCCTTAATGAATATCGTGTTGATCAAGCATTGTCCAAGGTAAAATATCCCCACTACTTTAAAATATAATGTGCATCCAGCCAAGCCAAAGAAGCATGATACTGTCACAGTTACTGTTGATGGAGATTAAGTGACCCTGCAGAACCATGGCTCCACTGTGTATAAAACTGTGTAACTGTATTACTTCTTAGAAAGAGGTTATATAAAGATCTAGGCCAGTGCAATCCCTGGAGGTGCAGAGAACATTTTAATAACATTTTTAAAAAAATTTTTTAATTTAATTTAATTTTCTCCTTCAGCATATTGTTAGTATAAGAACTGCTTCTATTATGTGAGGGAAGAGAAAGATGGATGCAGATGTAACAGCCTATTACGTACATCAGTACATTTGCCTATTTCTGCAGACACAGCCATGATGTTCAGTTTCTGGTAAAAAAAAACAAAAAAACAGAACAGTGACCCTGGGAACACACCTGAGCGTTTTTCAGCGCGTTCAAACGCGCTGAAAAACGCTCAACATGTGAAAAGCCATGCATCCCTATGGGCATGGTTCACATTTGGGCGTTTTACAGCGCGTTTGAACACGCTGTAAAACGCCCAACGCCCAAACAAGTACATGAGCTTCTTTTGGGCGTTTTAACGCGCCTATGGACAATGTTGCCATAGGGGAGAATCACTGAATCGCGCGTATGACGCGCGTTTCTTAGTTACAAAAACACACATCCAAAAACGCGCGTAAAACGCGCGTCATACGCGCGATTCAGAAACGCCTAGGTGTGTGCCCAGCCTGAGACTGGAAAAGTACTTTTGAGTATGGCGTGTGAATTCAAAAACTGCTAATCTGCTGAGATAGTAATGTATGGCAACTTCTATAGTTTGGAATATTATAGTATAGAATAGTAAAGAATAGTAGACAAAATAAAAAATATTACAAGTACCTTGCGTATGAGCAGAAAGGTAGAGAAAGAAGGCGACAATAACTTAAAAGGGTAATCCCGGGCTCATAATATTGATGGTCTATCCTCAGGATAGACCTGCAAATTCAGATAATGGGCTTCGACTACCAATCAACTGTTTGAAGTGTCCTTAGCACTCCTGCAGATGCTTCGGGCCGGATCAATGAGGCTGTGACATCTGTTTGTATCTGCGTTACAGGCTCTGATGCAGAATCCATCATTTTTTATGTTAAAAAGAGCAATGCATGCCTAAATAACTGTGGAACTCTACTATAATGGATTGGACTGAAATAAATAAAGATTGTTTCTGGCATAGTAGATTCAGGTTGTCCTAAATCAATGAGAAGAATTTCAGTTATTTCAGCCCAGCACCCAGACCGAGGAGAGAGGTCCCACAGCAAGGAATCATGCGTCATTTCACCCACCACTAGAGAAGGCCACTTTCAGTTATTTAGGCCCCAGCACCCAGACAGAAGAGAGAGGTCCCACAGCAAGGAATAAGGCGTCATATCACCCACCACTGGAGAAGGCCACTTTCAGTTATTTCGGCCCAGCACCCAGACAGAGGAGAGGTTCATTCAACTTTGGGTTGCACCGCAAGATCATGGTAAAGTTAAAAAAATGAGGATTCAATAAAGAAGTGCCCCGGAGTACAAGAATACATGGTTGAGGGGGAGGCAGTTATAAATGTCTATTCTGCAAAGGGGAGGCACAGATCCTGTGGAATCCATGCCTGGTTCATTTTTATGAACGTCAGCTTGTCCACGTTGGCTGTGGACAGGCGGCTGCATTTGTCAGTAATGACAATGCTGAATGCTGAATACACGTTCAGACAAAACGCTGGCCACCGGGCAGGCCAGCACCTCCAAGGCATAAAATGCTAACTCTGGCCACGTGGACAATTTGGAGACCCAGAAGTTGAATGGGGCCGAACCATCAGTCAGTACGTGGAGGGGTGTGCAGACGTACTGTTCAACCATGTTAGTGAAATGCTGCCTCCTGCTAACACGTTCCGTATCAGGTGGTGGTGCAGTTAGCTGTGGCGTGGAGACAAAACTTTTCCACATTTCTGCCATGCTAACCCTGCCCTAAGAGGAGCTGGTCGTGACACTGCTGCGTTGGCGACCTCTTGATCCTCCTCTGCCTTCACCTTGGGCTTCCACCTGTTCCCCTGTGACATTTGTGAATGCTCTCAGGAGCGCGTCTAGCAGCGTGCGCTTATACTCGCGCATCTTCTTATCACGCTCCAGTGCAGGAAGTAAGGTGGGCACATTGTCTTTGTACCGGGGATCCAGCAGGGTGGCAACCCAGTAGTCCGCACACGTAAAATGTGGGCAACTCTGCTGTCGTTGCGCAGGCACTGCAGCATGTAGTAGCTTATGTGTGCCAGGCACCCCAGAGGTAAGGACAAGCTGTCCTCTGTGGGAGGCGTATTGTCATCGTCCTCCGTATCCCCACAGCCACGCAGCAGTGATGGGCCTGCTCCACCTCCTCCTCGTCCTCCAGTAGTGGGCCCTGGCTGGCCACATTTGTACCTGGCCTCTGCTGTTGCAAAAAACCTCCCTCTGAGCCACTTCTAACAGACTGGCCTGAAAGTGCTAAAAATGACCCCTCATCCTCCTCCTCCTCCTCCTCCTGGGCCACCTCCTCTTCCATCATCGCCCTAAGCGTTTTCTCAAGGAGACATAGAAGTGGTATTGTAACGCTGATAACGGTGTCATCGCCACTGGCCATGTTGGTGGAGTACTCGAAACAGCGCAACAGGGCACACAGGTCTCGCATGGAGGCCCAATCATTGGTGGTGAAGTGGTGCTGTTCCGCAGTGCGACTGACGCGTGCGTGCTGCAGCTGAAACTCCACTATGGCCTGCTGCTGCTCGCACAGTCTCTCCAGAATGTGCAAGGTGGAGTTTCACCTGGTGGGCACGTCGCATATGAGGCAGTGAGCGGGAAGGCCGAAGTTCCGCTGTTGTGCAGACAGGCGAGAAGCGGCAGGATGTGAACGCCGGATGTGAATGCAATTTATGCAGCAGCTCTGACATGTCGGGTAGTTGTGAATGAACTTCTGCACCACCAAATTCAGCACATGCGCCAGGCAAGGGATGTGCGTCAAACCGGCTAGTCCTAGAGCTGCGACGAGATTTCGCCCATTATCGCACACCACCATGCCGGGCTTGAGACCCACCAGCAGAAACCACTGGTCGGTCTGTTGTTCAATACCCCACCACAACTCCTGCGCGGTGTGGGGCCTGTCCCCCAAACATATGAGTTTCAGAATGGCCTGCTGACGTTTACCCCAGGCTGTGCTGAAGTTGGTGGTGAAGGTGTGTGGCTGACTGGATTAGCTGGTGGAAGCAGAGGAGGAGGAAGCCGAGTAGGAGGAGGAGGCTACAGGATACAAAGAATGATGCCCTGCGATCCTTGGCGGGGGAAGGACGTGCGCCAAGGAACTCTCCACCTGGGGCCCAGCCGCCACTACATTTACCCAGTGTGCAGTTAGGGAGATAAAGCGTCCCTGGCCGTGCTTACTGGTCCACGTATCTGTGGTTAGGTGGACCTTGGCAGAGATGGCGTTGCGCAGTGCACACTTGATTTTATCGGATACTTGGTTGTGCAGGGAAGGCACGGCTGTCTTGGAGAAGTAGTGGCGGCTGGGAAGAACATACTGTGGGACAGCCATGGACATCAGCTGTTTGAAGCTGTCTGTGTCCACCAGCCTGAATGACAGAATTTCAAAGGCCAGTAGTTTAGAAATGCTGGCTTTCAGGCCCAGGGCTCGAGGGTGGCTAGGTGGGAATTTATGCTTTCTCTCCAAGGTTTGTGAGATGGAGAGCTGAACGCTGCCATGTGACATGGTGGAGATGCTTGGTTGGACAGGGTCCCGAACACCCCAAAATTCGGTTCGAACCCAAACTATGCTCGAACTGTTCGCTCAACACTAGTTGTCTCACTTCAGCAAATGGCATTTATCATGTAAAGAAAGTTAATACAAGGCACTTACTAATGTATTGTGATTGTCCATATTGTCTCCTTTGCCGGCTTGATTAATTTTTTCATCACATTATACACTGCTTTTTTCCTGGGGTTGCGTACACCTTTCAATCCAACAGTAGTGGCCATGTTTGCACACTGTAGGAAAAACCTCTGGCTTTTCTGGTGGCTGGGACTGGTGAAGCATGCATAGCCACACATGGACATCAACTCCTGTCTTGCCACCTCATATCTGTGCCATAACGGTTGATACGAGCAGTGTACAATGAGATGGAAAAATGAAAGGAAGAAGCTTGCCTTTTACATGATTTGTTACAAATACTGTAGTTCCAAAAAATGCACTGTAAGGAAATTGTAATTACTGAGCTTTGAGACAATGTGTCTCTAGATTTATATATATATTATCTAAACTTGAATGTCTGGTACACTTTTTTTTATGTTTTGGACTTAACATAAAATAATTGAGCACTTGAGGTGACAAAATTTGTACAAGTAAACTCTCCCTTGAGAAGATAACTTAAAATTCTTGCTATTAACTTCCAATTGTCAGCCTGTGATTCATCACATTTAAAGCTCTTGGGAATCAGGGATTAGGTGAGAGAAGAAACACTTTAGTAGATTCAAAGGAAAAGCAGTCCCTGTCAGCATTAATTAGAAAAATAGAAAGCAAATTGCAAAGTCCACTTTAATGCTTAAAACATTTCATTAGTCATGTTTCTCAGGTTCACAGAGGCCAATATTGATCAAGCTGTCAGGATAATCCGAATGGCAAATATTTTCTATATCTATCTTTTTTTTCTTTTTTTTACAGTGACAGTTGTGGGTTTACTTCAGATGCTATTGTGCTGTTTGAATATAACCAGGACAGAAAAAATGAACCTCCCATGGTAATTTCCCTGTGTCCATAATTTACCATAATTTATGCCAGACACAGGCTCACAGCAGTCGTAGATTTGTTCTCTGATCCACTCCACAAATGTGTACAAATTTATTAAGAGATGAGCACCTCTCAATAAATTTGCTGCACCATTTTGCAGTGCTCTTCTGATTAAGACCATGTATGATGTTCAGGTCATAATACATTGTCCACAATGTCTACACTTGGGTTTTTGAAAGCTAGATATGAAATTAATCAGCACAGAATTTTGAATCCATTTAAAAAATAAAATAAAATATGGGATGGAAATTTACTTTAAACTGTTTAAAACATATGTGTTAAGGACAGGTGTATTGACAATGGTTATGGAACCACTGTGCCAACTAACAGGTTTGACGTTGGGCTAAACCTGAGGGTTTTATCCTAGTGGTCCCCTGCTTTTCACCCTTTTGCTCCGATACTGGGATCTGGTCTTCACTGCATGGGAGCCACCAGACCGCTACCTCTTCGAAAAGTTGTGGTGTAGTTGGCAGCTACCATACAGGGTCAGAACCAGCAGTACAAGGCACAGAAAGCACAGGTAAGATCATAAACTGAACCAGAAAAGGACTGACAGGCAGAACATAAGCAAATCCAAGGCAAAACATGGACAGAACCAGACTGCACACAAACAGGCAGAGAACATGCAAAATCCATGGAGCAAACTTCAGGACACAGTTCAGGCAAGTTGATAAATGTGCATAAACTGTGTGTGTATGTGCATAGCAAGACGTAACAGGCAGACACAACAGGTCCAGAAGCAGGAGCTTGGCAAGGCAAAAGAACTAGAACTTAGGAATTTATTGGCAAACATAACTGGGACGGAATTCAGACATGAACAGTATAGACACAAGAGCATAGCAAATTGAACCTGGACAGGATTCAGACACACACAGTCAAAATCCATGGAACAGAAACTCAGGAAATCTATGGGAATTTATCAATTCAATTCAGACTTAAAGGGAACCTGTCACCATGTTCTGACATATAAAACCGAATGTACCTTAATGCTTGTTTAACCTGATAGTTCCCAGCGATCGTTCCATAATCTTCTCAGGACTAACCTGTCCTATTTTATCGCCCTATAACGCTTTCCCGCCTTTTATGTTAATTAACATAAAAGAGTCATATCTTACATGCTTGACCGGAGAAGAAGCATATTTTCTCAGAGTCAAGCGCCTCAGCTCCGACTAAGAAACTCCCCTAAAGATAAAATCTTGGGCAGAACTATGTTGCGTAAGTATCACAATGCTAGCATGTGATGTACGTAGTGCCCTTCGTGAGGGGGAGGGGACATACACTAAGCTAGCTGATTGGTCTTTCATAAAAAGGGCAAGTGCACATGTGCACGATTTCAGACGAGATTACAAGCAGTGAGGGCAGAAATTGCCTGTCAATCAAAGTCTAGGGGGAGGGAAATAGGCTATGATGGTATGAGGGGAAGGAATTATTTAGGCTAATGAGTAGAGATGAGCGAACACCTGGATGTTCGGGTTCGAGAATTTCGGCCGAACTTCACAAAAATGTTCGGGATCCGAACTCGACCCGAACTTTATCCCGAACCCGAATCCCATTGAAGTCAATAGGGATCCGAACTTTTAGGCACTAAAAAGGCTGTAAAATAGTCCAGGAAAGGGCTAGAGGGCTGCAAAAGGCAACAAAATGTAGGTAAATGCCCTGCAAACAAATGTGGATAGGGAAATGGATAAAAAAAATTAAAAAAATAAATATTTACCAATATCAATTGGAGAGAGGTCCCATAGCAGAGAATTATGCGTCATATCACCCACCACTGGAGAAAGCCACTTTCAGTTATTTCGGCCCCAGCACCCAGACAGAGGAGAGAGGTCCCACAGCAAGGAATAAGGCGTCATATCACCCACCACTGTAGAAGGCCACTTTCAGTTATTTAGGCCCCAGCACCTAGACAGAGGAGAGAGGTCCCACAGCAAGGAATCATGCGTCATATCACCCACCACTGGAGAAGGCCACTTTCAGTTATTTAGGCCCCAGCACTCAGACAGAGGAGAGAGGTGCCACAGCAAGGAATAAGGCGTCATATCACCCACCACTGGAGAAGGCCACTTTTAGTTATTTAGGCCCAAGCACCCAGACAGAGGAGAGAGGTCCCACAGCAAGGAATAAGGCGTCATATCACTCACCACTGGAGAAGGCCACTTTCAGTTATTTCGGCCTCAGCACCCAGACAGAGGGGAGAGGATTCACAGCAAGGAATAAGGCGTCATATCACCCACCACTGGAGAAGGCCACTTTCAGTTATTTAGGCCCCAGCACCCATACAGAGGAGAGAGGTCCCACAGCAAGGAATAAGGTGTCATATCACCCACCACTGGAGAAGGCCACTTTCAGTTATTTAGGTCCCAGCACGCAGACAGAGGAGAGAGGTCCCACAGAAAGGAATAAGGCGTCATATGACCCACCACTGGAGAAGGCCACTTTCAGTTATTTAGGCCCAGCACCCAGACAGAGGAGAGAGGTCCCACAGCAAGGAATAAGGTGTCATATCACCCACCACTGGAGAAGGCCACTTTCAGTTATTTAGGCCCAGCACCCAGACAGAGGAGAGAGGTCCCACAGCAAGGAATAAGGCGTCATATCACCCACCACTGGAGAAGGCCACTTCCAGATGTTTAGGCCCCAGCACCCAGACAGAGGAGAGAGGTCCCACAGCAAGTAATAAGGTGTCATATCACCCACCACTGGAGAAGACCACTTTCAGTTATTTAGGTCCCAGCACCCAGACAGAGGAGAGAGGTCCCACAGAAAGGAATAAGGTGTCATATGACCCACCACTGGAGAAGGCCACTTTCAGTTATTTAGGCCCAGCACCCAGACAGAGGAGAGAGGTCCCACAGCAAGGAATAAGGCGTCATATCACCCACCACTGGAGAAGGCCACTTCCAGATGTTTAGGCCCCAGCACCCAGACAGAGGAGAGAGGTCCCAAAGCAAGGAATAAGGCGTCATATCACCCACCACTGGAGAAGGCCACTTTCAGTTATTTAGGTCCCAGCACCCAGACAGAGGAGAGAGGTCCCACAGCAAGGAATCATGCGTCATATCAATCACCACTGGAGAAGGCCACTTTCAGTTTTTTAGGCCCCGGCGCCCAGATTGAGGAGAGGTTCATTCAACTTTGGGTTGCACCGCAAGATCATGGTAAAGTTAAAAAAATAAGGATTCAATAAAAAAGTGCCCCAGAGTACAAGAATATATGGTTGAGGGGGAGGCAGTTATAAATGTCTATTCTGCACAAGGGAGGGACAGGTCCTGTGGGATCCATGCCTGTTTCATTTTTATGAACGTCGGCTTGTCCATGTTGACTGTGGACAGGTGGCTGCTTTTGTCAGTAATAACGCCCCCTGCCGTGCTGAATACACGTTCAGACAAAACACTGGCCGCCGGGCAGGCCAGCACCTCCTAGGCATAAAATGCTAACTCTGGCCACGTTAACAATTTGGAGACCCAGAAGTTGAATGGGGCCGAACCATCAGTCAGTACGTGGAGGGGTGTGCAGACGTACTGTTTAACCATGTTAGTGAAATGCTGCCTCCTGCTAACACGTTCCGTATCAGGTGATGGTGCAGTTAGCTGTGGCGTGGAGACAAAACTTTTCCACATTTCTGCTATGCTAACCCTGCCCTCAGAGGAGCTGGCCGTGACACAGCTGCATTGGCGACCTCTTGCTCCTACTCTGCCTTCGCCTTTGGCTTCCACCTGTTCCCCTGTGACATTTGGGAATGCTCTCAGAAGCGCGTCTACCAGCATGCACTTGTACTCGCACATCTTCCTATCACGCTCCAGTGCAGGAAGTAAGGTGGCACATTGTCTTTGTACCGGGGATCCAGCAGGGTGGCAACCCAGTAGTCTGCACATGTTAAAATGTGGGCAATTCTGCTGTCGTTGCGCAGGCACTGCAGCATGTAGTCGCTCATGTGTGCCAGACTCCCCAGAGCTAAGGACAAGGTGTCCTCTGTGGGAGGCTTATTATCGTCATCGTCCTCCGTATCCCTCCAGCCACGCACCTGTGATGGGCCTGAGCTGTGTTGGGTGCCACCCCGCTGTGAACCTGCTTCATCCTCATCCTCCTCCACCTCCTCTTCATCCCCCTCGTCCTCCAGTAGTGGGCCCTGGCTGGCCACATTTGTACCTGGCCTCTGCTGTTGCAAAAAACCTCCCTCTGAGCCTCTTCTAACAGACTGGCCTGAAAGTGCTAAAAATTACCCGTCATCCTCCTCCTCCTCCTCCTCCTCCTCTTCTATCATCGCCCTAAGTTTTTTCTTAAGGAGACATTGAAGTGGTATTGTAACGCTGATAACGGTGTCATCGCCATTGACCATGTTGGTGGAGTACTCGAAACAGCGCAACAGGGCACACAGGTCTAGCATGGAGGCCCAATCATTGGTGGTGAAGTGGTGCTGTTCCGCAGTGCGACTTAAGCGTGCGTGCTGCAGCTGAAACTCCACTATGGCCTGCTGCTGCTCGCACAGTCTCTCCAGCATGTGCAAGGTGGAGTTCCACCTGGAGGGCACGTCGCATATGATGCGGTGAGTGGGAAGGCTGAAGTTACGCTGTAGCACAGACAGGCGAGCAGCGGCAGGATGTGAACGCCGGAAGCGCGCACTGACGGCCCGCACTTTATGCAGAAGCTCTAACATGTCGGGGTAGTTGTGAATTCATTTCTGCACCACCAAATTCAGCACATGCACCAGGCAAGGGATGTGCATCAAACCGGCTAGTCCCAGAGCTGCAACGAGATCTCGCCCATTATCGCACACCACCAGGCCGGGCTTGAGGCCCACCAGCAGAAACCACTCATCTGTCTGTTGTTCAATACCCCGCCACAACTCCTGCGCGGTGTGGGGCCTGTCCCCCAAACATATGAGTTTCATAATGGCCTGCTGACGTTTACCCCAGGCTGTGCTGAAGTTAGTGGTGAAGGTGTGTGGCTGACTGGATGAGCTGGTGGAAGCAGAGGAGGAGAAAGCCGAGTAGGAGGAGGAGGCTACAGAAGGCAAAGAATGATGCCCTGCGATCCTTGGCGGCAGAAGGATGTGCGCCAAGGAACACTCCGCCTAGGGCCCAGCCACCACTACATTTTCCCAGTGTGCAGTTTGGGAGATATAGCGTCCCTGGCCGTGCTTACTGGTCCACGTATCTGTGGTTAGGTGGACCTTGGCAGAGATGGCGTTGCGCAGTGCACACTTGATTTTATCGGATACTTGGTTGTGCAGGGAAGGCACGGCTGTCTTGGAGAAGTAGTGGCATCTGGGAACAACATACTGTTTGACTGCCATGGACATCAGATGTTTGAAGCTGTCTGTGTCCACCAGCCTGAATGACAGCATTTCAAAGGCCAGTAGTTTAGAAATGCTGGCATTCAGGCCCAGGGCTTGAGGGTGGCTAGGTGGGAATTTACGCTTTCTCCCCAAGGTTTGTGAGATGGAGAGCTGAACGCTGCCGTGTGACATGGTGGAGATGCTTGATGACGCAGCAGAAGAGGGAGCAGGTGGAGCCAGAGTGAGTTCCTTTCTTTTAAGGTGTTTACTCCACTGCAGTTCATGCTTTGCATGTAGATGCCTGGTCATGCAGGTTGTGCTAAGGTTCAGAACATTAATGCCTCGCTTCAGGCTCTGATGCACATCATGCAAACCACTCGGGTCTTGTCGTCAGCACATTGTTTAAAGAAGTGCCATGCCATGGAACTCCTTGAAGCTTCCTTTGGGGTGCTCGGTCCCTGGTGGCGGTGGCCAGTAGCAGACGAACTCTCTTGGAGTCTCACCACTGCCTCTTCCTCAGAACTTACGCTTACTATGAAAGTCAGTGGCAAGACCTTCATTCCATGTGGGGTCTAGGACCTCATCGTCCCCTGCATCGTCTTCACACAGTCTTCCTCCCTGACCTCCTGTTCGGTCTGCACACTGCAGAAAGACGCAGCAGTTGGCACCTGTTTTTCGTCATTATCAGAGACGTGCGGACTCTGATGAGGTGGTATTCCCATGTCCTCATCATCAGGAAACATCAGTGGTTGTGCATCAGTGCATTCTATGTCTTCCACCACTGGGGAAGTTCTAGGTGGATTCCCTTGGGAAACCCTGCCAGCAGAGTCTTCAAACAGCATAAGAGACTGCTGCATAACTTGAGGCTCAGACAGTTTCCCTGATATGCATGGGGGTGATGTGACAGACTGATGGGCTTGGTTTTCAGGCGCCAACTGTGTGCTTTCTGCAGAAGACTGGGTGGGAGATAATGTTGTGAATGTGCTGGATCCACTGTCGGCCACCCAATTGGCTAGCGCCTGTACCTGCTCAGGCCTTACCATCCTTAGAACGGCATTGGGCTGTTGGGCATTGGGCATTGGGATGTTTCCTGATGTCCTCATCATCAGGAAACATCAGTGGTTGTGCATCAGTGCATTCTATGTCTTCCACCACTGGGGAAGTTCTAGGTGCATTCCCTTGGGAAACCCTGCCAGCAGAGTCTTCAAACAGCATAAGAGACTGCTGCATAACTTGAGGCTCAGACAGTTTCCCTGATATGCATGGGGGTGATGTGACAGACTGATGGGCTTGGTTTTCAGGCGCCAGCTGTGCGCTTTCTGCAGAAGACTGGGTGGGAGATAATGTTGTGAATGTGCTGGATCCACTGTCGGCCACCCAATTGGCTAGCGCCTGTACCTGCTCAGGCCTTACCATCCTTAGAACAGCATTGGGCTGTTGGGCATTGGGCATTGGGATGTTTCCTGATGTCCTCATCATCAGGAAACATCAGTGGTTGTGCATCAGTGCATTCTATGTCTTCCACCACTGGGGAAGTTCTAGGTGGATTCCCTTGGGAAACCCTGCCAGCAGAGTCTTCAAACAGCATAAGAGACTGCTGCATAACTTGAGGCTCAGACAGTTTCCCTGATATGCATGGGGGTGATGTGACAGACTGATGGGCTTGGTTTTCAGGCGCCAACTGTGAAGACTGGGTGGGAGATAATGTTGTGAATGTGCTGGATCCACTGTCGGCCACCCAATTTGCTAGCGCCTGTACCTGCTCAGGCCTTACCATCCTTAGAACGGCATTGGGCCCCACCAAATATTGCTGTAAATTCTGGTGGGTACTGGAACCTGAGGTAGTTGGTTCACTAGGACGTGTGGCTGTGGCAGAATGGCCACGTCCTCTCCCAGCACCAGAGGGTACACTAACACCACCACTACCGCGTCCGCGTCCCTTACTAGATGTTTTCCTCATTGTTACTGTTCACCAAGCACCACAATAAGAAAAAAAGTACTTGGCCCAATGTATTGATTTCAAATTCAGGCCTTTTTTTACAGGCACCTAACACTATCTGCCTATTTATTTATGTAGCGTATTACACTAATCCAGGCACAGCAGTAACCACTGATTTAGGGGAATATCTGTTTTAGGGCTAGTATTTAGGCCCTGGATGAAAGGTATCCTTTTATGGACAGATTTACCTATGTTTTGGCGGACACTATTATACTTTACCAGCCAGTGCTGGGACACCAGATTCAGGGTATTGCTATTTTGGCAATTGAATTTCACCCCAGAACAAAATATATGTTTTGACAGACACTATTATACTTTGCCATCCAGTGTTGGAACACCAGATTCAGGGTATTGCTATTTTGGCTATTAAATTTAACCCCAGAACAAAATATACCCTTTTACGGACAGATTAACACTTGGCCTGAAACGGCTGGAACACCAGATTCAGGGTATAGCTATATTTGCAATTGAATTTCACGCAAGAAAAAAATATACCCTTTTACGGATAAATTAACACTTGGCCTGCCACAGCTGGGACACCAGATTCAGGGTATTGCTATTTTGGCAATTGAATTTCATCCCAGAACAAAATATATGTTTTGGTGGACACTATTATACTTTGCCAGCCAGTGCTGGGACACCAGATTCAGGGTATTGCTATTTTGGCAATTGAATTTCACCCCAGAACAAAATATACCCTTTTACGGACAGATTAGCACTTGGCCTGCAACAGCTGGGACACCAGATTCAGGGTATTGCTATTTTGGCAATTGAATTTCACCCCAGAACAAAATATATGTTTTGGCCGTTACTATTATACTTTGCCAGCCAGTGCTGGGACATCAGATTCAGGGTATTGCTATTTTGGCAATTGAATTTCACCCCAGAACAAAATATATGTTTTGGCAGACACTATTATACTTTGCCAGCCAGTGCTGGGACACCAGATTCTGGGTATTGCTATTTTGGCAATTGAATTTCACCCCAGAACAAAATATATGTTTTGACAGACACTATTATACTTTGCCATCCAGTGTTGGAACACCAGATTCAGGGTATTGCTATTTTGGCTATTGAATTTCACCCCAGAACAAAGTATACCCTTTTAAGGACAGATTAAAACTTGGCCTGCAACAGCTGGGACACTAGATTCAGGGTATTGCTATTTTGGCAATTGAATTTCACCCCAGAACAAAATATATGTTTTGGCGGAAACTATTATACTTTGCCAGCCAGTGCTGGGATGCCAGATTTAGGGTATTGCTATTTTGTCTATTAAATTTAACCCCAGAACAAAATATACCCTTTTACGGACAGATTAACACTTGGCCTGCAACAGCTGGAACACCAGATTCAGGGTATTGTTATATTTGCAATTGAATTTCACCCCAGAACAAAATATACCCTTTTACGGATAAAATAACACTTGGCCTGCATCAGCTGGGACACCAGATTCAGGGTATTGCTATTTTGGCAATTGAATTTCATCCCAGAACAAAATATATGTTTTGGTGGATACTATTATACTTTGCCAGCCAGTGCTGGGACACCAGATTCAGGGTATTGCTATTTTGGCTATTGAATTTCACCCCAGAACAAAATATACCCTTTTACGGACAGATTAACACTTGGCCTGCAACAGCTGGGACACCAGATTCAGGGTATTGCTATTTTGGCAATTGAATTTCACCCCAGAACAAAATAAATGTCTTGGCGGACACTATTATACTTTGCCAGCCAGTGCTGGGACATCAGATTCAGGGTATTGCTATTTTGGCAATTGAATTTCACCCCAGAACAAAATATATGTTTTGGCAGACACTATTATACTTTGCAAGCCAGTGCTGGGACACCAGATTCTGGGTATTGCTATTTTGGCTATTGAATTTCACCCCAGAACAAAATATACCCTTTTACGGACAGACTAACACTTGACCTGCAACAGCTGGAACACCAGATTCAGGGTATTGCTATTTTGGCAATTGAATTTCACCCCAGAACAAAATATATGCTTTGGCAGACACTATTATACTTTGCCAGCTATTGCTGGGACACCAGATTCAGGGTATTGCTATTTTGGCTATTGAATTTCACCCCAGAACAAAATATACCCTTTTACGGACAGATTAACACTTGGCCTGCAACAGCTGGAACACCAGATTCAGGGTATTGCTATTTTGGCAATTGAATTTCACCCCAGAACAAAATATATGTTTTGGCCGACACTATTATACTTTGCCAGCCAGTGCTGGGACATCAGATTCAGGGTATTGCTATTTTGGCTATTGAATTTCACCCCAGAACAAAATATACCCTTTTACGGACAGATTAACACTTGGCCTGCAACAGCTGGAACAACAGATTCAGGGTATTGCTATTTTGGCAATACAATTTCACCCCAGAACAAAATATACCCTTTTATAGACAGATTAACACTTGTCCTGCAATAGCTGGGACACCAGATTCAGGGTATTGCTACTTTGGCAATTGAATTTCACCCCAGAACAAAATTTTTGGCGGACACTATTATAGTTTGCCAGCCAGTGCTGGGACACCAGATTCAGGGTATTGCTATTTTGGCAATTGAATCTCACCCCAGAACAAAATATATGTTTTGGCACACACTATTATACTTTGCCAGCCAGTGCTGGGACACCAGATTCAGGGTATTGCTATTTTGGCAATTGAATCTCACCCCAGAACAAAATATATGTTTTGGCACACACTATTATACTTTGCCAGCCAGTGCTGGGACACCAGATTAAGGGTATTGCTATTTTGGCAATTGAATCTCACCCCAGAACAAAATATATGTTTTGGCACACACTATTATACTTTGCCAGCCAGTGCTGGGACACCAGATTCAGGGTATTGCTATTTTGGCAATTGAATCTCACCCCAGAACAAAATATATGTTTTGGCACACACTATTATACTTTGCCAGCCAGTGCTGGAACACCAGATTCAGGGTATTGCTATTTTGGCAATTGAATTTCACCCCAGAACAAAATATATGCTTTGGCAGACACTATTATACTTTGCCAGCTATTGCTGGGACACCAGATTCAGGGTATTGCTATTTTGGCTATTGAATTTCACCCCAGAACAAAATATACCCTTTTACGGACAGATTAACACTTGGCCTGCAACAGCTGGAACAACAGATTCAGGGTATTGCTATTTTGGCAATACAATTTCACCCCAGAACAAAATATACCCTTTTATAGACAGATTAACACTTGTCCTGCAATAGCTGGGACACCAGATTCAGGGTATTGCTATTTTGGCAATTAAATTTCACCCCAGAACAAAATATATGTTTTGGCGGACACTATTATAGTTTGCCAGCCAGTGCTGGGACACCAGATTCAGGGTATTGCTATTTTGGCAATTGAATCTCACCCCAGAACAAAATATATGTTTTGGCACACACTATTATACTTTGCCAGCCAGTGCTGGGACACCAGATTCAGGGTATTGCTATTTTGGCAATTGAATTTCACCCCAGAACAAAATATATGTTTTGGCGGACACTATTATACTTTGCCAGCCATTGCTGGGACACCAGATTTAGGGTATTGCTATTTTGGCTATTGATTTTCAACCCAGAACAAAATATATCCTTTTACGGACAGATTAACACTTGGCCTGCAACAGCTGGAACACCAGATTCAGGGTATTGCTATTTTGGCAATTGAATTTCACCCCAGAACAAAATATATGTTTTGGCCGTTACTATTATACTTTGCCAGCCAGTGCTGGGACATCAGATTCAGGGTATTGCTATTTTGGCTATTGAATTTCACCCCAGAACAAAATATACCCTTTTACGGACAGATTAACACTTGGCCTGCAACAGCTGGAACACCAGATTCAGGGTATTGCTATTTTGGCAATTGAATTTCACCCCAGAACAAAATATATGTTTTGGCCGTTACTATTATACTTTGCCAGCCAGTGCTGGGACATCAGATTCAGGGTATTGCTATTTTGGCAATTGAATTTCACCCCAGAACAAAATATATGTTTTGGCAGACACTATTATACTTTTCCAGCCAGTGCTGGGACACCAGATTCAGGTTATTGCTATTTTGGCTATTGAATTTCACCACAGAAAATAATCTATCCTTTGCCAGACAGCAGACAGTATTACACTTGGCTAGCCAAAGCTAGAACACCAGATTTAGAGGATTGGTGTTTTGGCAATTGTATTTAACCCCTTAATTAAATATTGAAATTGCTATCCTGAGTTTCTAGGGGTGACAATAAGCACAGCCAAGCCCCTGATGTAGGATATAGCACCCCAGAAAAATGTGAAGGAAAAGCGCTCTGTGCAGCCTAAAAACCAGTGAGCAATTAACTAGCAGAAGTTGAATCATTCACAGCTGTCGATCGATCAGTTCATTAGGTGCTGTTGCTGATTTTTCCCTGCCTAATCTCGCCCTCACAGAAGCTGCGTCCTCTCCCTACACTAATCAGAGCAGTGTGACGTGCTGCGCTACGTGACTCCAGCTTAAATAGAGGCTGGGTCACATGCTGCACTTGGCCAATCACAGCAATGCCATTAGTAGGCATGGCTGTGATGGTTTCTTAGGGCAAGGAGTAAAACGGTAGCTGATTGGCAAATGTGTAGCCCTTCCGAAAGCGGGAAAAAATCGTCGAACAACGGACTCGAACCCGAACTTTTTTGAAAATGTCAGGTCCGGGTCCGCTGGGAACTATCAAGGTAAACAAGCATTAAGATACATTTGGTTTTATATGTCAGAACATGGTGACAGGTTCCCTTTAACAAATTAATTAGTCAAACAGATGAAGACACAAGACCAGAAAGCCTTTACCCTCACAAGATAGTACTGAGGGAAGATACAAGCACATATGCACAATTTACATCACAAGTAACCAACACCAGTATACACGGAGCAATGGCAACATAAACCGCCATTGAACACAATGGTCCCAATTCAAACCCACAAGCTGCCAACATTAGCGCACACAGTACAATGCTACATGTGAAATGCCATAGTAACAATGCGACAGTGAAAAATTGGGATATCTGTGAGTTAACTTTTTGTTGTATCTAAAAAATGTTTACAGCTTTGGTTCGTATCATTACATAATGTATTACTGTCCTCCTGTGGTTACACAGTTCTGTATTCTTAATTATTAACTGGTAGTCTGGACAAGGTCAATGGACATGTTTAATACTAGAGTCACCATCTGTCCAGAGCCAGCTATGCTACTGCTACAGATTCTAAACTCTCCTTTATTAAAAGTCTAAGATAAAGTATATGCTTAAGCTTCTAATTCAATTTTGTAATATCAGTGATAAAAAGCAGTCATTAAATTGTGTTATAACTGTAAACTGGTAAAATAATAATAATAGAATCCAAATTCCAAATATTCATGGAAATGGCTTGTGCATAATCTGCCGCCTCATTCCAGCCCTTTAAACATTATGCAGTGCTTAAACATTGTCATCATCATTTTAAATCCACCGAGCTGTTGTGTTTTCCATTTCTCTGTCGCAGGGGATAAGAACTGACAAGATTTTTTTTAAGGCTGTTGCCTGCCTTATTTCCATTAGGGACCCTCAGGGGAACTTTAATGTATGGTTTATGCCAACCACAAAAGATGAAGATGCTAGTTTTGTAGGTCATGAGTATGTACAGTCTGATGTGACTCCTGCTACAGTGACAATATGTACACTATCAGTAACTTCATGATCAAAGTCAGATGAGTACATTATTTATATTGTTTTAGTCATTGGTGTCATTTCTCTTTGCTTAGTGATTTTAGTAGAAGTATACATAGGTTATGCTTTTGCATACTTCTTTATTTTCCTATGTACTATATAATACTGTATATTCATATATAGTAACATAGTAACATGGTTTATAAGGCTGAAAAAGGACATCTGTCCATCCAGTTTAACCTGCTATTCTGCAAGTTGATATAGAGGAAGGCAAAAAAAAAAAAAAAAAAACTGTGAGGTAGAAGCCAATTCTCCTCACTTTAGGGGGAAAAAATCCTTCTCGACTCCAATCGGGTAATCAGAATAATTCCCTGGATCAATGACCCATCTCTTATAACTATACCCTGTAATATTATTACACTTCAGAAATACATCCAGGCCCCTCTTGAACTCTTTTAGTGAATTCACCATCACCAGCTCCTGAGGCAGTTTTATAGTCTCACTTACCGCAAAAAATCCTCTTATAGTACTATGTAACAGTAAACCAATACCAACTATATATCAACCATGTATATTTCTATGATACATTTTCATGAGTCTGGGGCTCTATGGCAACTTATCTCATGCAATGTGCTGTGATGGGTTCTTGCATGCAATCACACTGCAAAAACACATGCAAAGTACATTAAATGCACAAAAAAAAAAAATGTCCACTATTCATAGGTGGAGCTTACTTTTCCATTGCATATGTGAAATGAAAGAAAACTTTTATGAAACTCCATTGCTGAGTGGATCTTATTTTTAATTAATTCTGCCACCTAGACCACAGTTTTAGATATCTTTATGGCAATGAGAACTTGATAGTCAGGTATGAACAAAGACTTTATTATGTAACCACAAAATAGTAAAGCATGCCGACCTGCGAAGTATAACCACCTTAAGAGTTCTGCCTCTGTCAGAATTTTGAGTGGAACAGCGAATCTGGCACAAATAGGATGAGTCTTGTCCTTGAATAATAATAATAATCTTTATAGAGCACCACCATATTCTACAGCGATATACAATTAAAAGGGAACATGTACAAACAAAGTAGACATTACAGATTGAAAGTCAACAATTCAGACAGTAGGAGTGAGGGCCCTGCTCATGAAAGCTTACAATCTGTGAGGAGATAGGGCTGATACATGAGGAATAAGTGCTTGTATTGTACAATGGTCCAGCTGTCTTTTATATAGTTTATGGGAGTACATAAAATGCTACACAAGCCGACGCCAGTCAATAGGATTATTAAGTGCATTGGAGTGTATGGAGTATCAGGGATATGGTTGGATGAGGAGTAACGGTTCTAGGAGATAATATAGAAGGAGCAAAAAAGAGTTAGATTAGGGAATGTCGAAGGCCTTTCAAAAATGATGTGTTTTTAGGGCATGTTTAAAACTATGAATGTTGGGAATCAATCTGATTAGCCAGACCATGTAATGCATTCCAGAGAACTTGTGAAGCACAAGTAAAGTCTTGTAGAAGGGAGTGGGAAGTTTGGATAATGGAGGATATCAGTCTGAGATCATTTGCGGAGCAAAAAGCGAGGATAGGATGGTAGACAGAAATGAGCGAGGAGATATAGAGCAGTGCAGCACTGTGAAGAGCTTTGTGGGTGAGAGTGAGGCGTTTAAATTGTATTCTATATGGAATAGGAAACCAGTGCAGTGACTGGCACAAGGCTGATACACCTAAAGGAGGACATATTTGCTTTGTGGTGCTTGAAAAAATGCTTAGATACTTCAAAAGTATTACTGACATTTTGCGTTTGGAATGTCTGACAAGTGCTTGCATATACATTCCCTCAGTTTGAAAGTAGTGCACCCCACATATTAGATTGTAACATAATGTGAATTCAAAATATTTTAGAATAAATACGCTTACACAGGCTAAGTGATTAAATATAAGATAACATAGACAAATCACATACAGTAAATACATCACTAGCCTAAATGGGGGGAGACTCAGTCGATCATGCTATAACACATGGTTGTCTACCAAATTATAACACTAGACCAGGGGTGCACAACCTGCGGCCCGGGGGCCACATGCGGCCCTCGATTCCATTCTGTGCGGCCCCCAAACATTTGGTAAAAGACATGTAGGTCTATGTCTTATGGCTTTTTACATGTATCTTTCATGTATTCTCCTATTACATGGGAGTCCTAGAACTGTAGCTAGACATTTATAGTATATACTGTATGTTCAATATGCCAAAAATACAGTATTTCATTTAGTAATACCCCTTTAAGTTTTATTTTCGGCCCTTGGAATTGGTTCAGGCTGACAATGTGGCCCCCGACCAGAAAGGGTTGTGCACCCCTGCACTAGACTGACACGCAGGGTGTACAAGAGATAGGGCAAATCAATACTTACATCCTACCTAGCATGAAGTTTCAGATGGAGACCCTTGAATCTATGTGCATTTCAGAGTTTAAACATTTTAGTCTCTCCTACAGTGTGCAGCACACTTATCTCAGAGATCCCTCAGGATTATGATCTTATCAGCACAATCGGGGGATGGGTACTTATCTAACCCACTACATTGCAAGGGAAACTTTAATATACATATTAAAAGTAATATAAAAGACAAAATTAAAGGGGACAAAACCAATCTGTACTTAAAAATACCCTTACAATACTTATGTAAACATTACATGCACACACACACACACAGGGAAAATACTTTTAAAGTGGTGACTTTACTATCAGTTATATACTCTTTGATACACAATTCCAAAAAACTATTCTGTTGTAGCGGGAGTCAGGTCAGTAAATGAAAATTTAAGAGCCTGCAAATCTGAACTGCACATATGCTGATTCAGAATTAACTGGTCCATGTGCAGTTGGGATCTCAGCATCCAGGAAGGTACTTTCCCTGATGCTAAATTCTGAACAGCAAATGTGCTGATCCAAAATCCACCAGCGAATGCACAATTCAGATATTAACACCAGGACTAGGACACTTTCCCTGATGCTGAGTTCCAAACTGTGCAATTTGACCCCACTGCTGCATCTGCAGTTCAGATCCCAGCATCAAGGAAAATACAGTTTTTTTAATGGGGAATCCAGATATGCACATGCTCTGGTGAATGTGCTGGGATTAAAGGACCAGGCAGAATGACAGTGAGGATGTCTGGCCCTGTTACTCAAGCGGAGTGGGGATGGCTAAGTGGGAAAGGAGTGGTGAAACAATGCTCTAACCCTGGGTTCAGACCTGAGCGTTCTAAAAGCGTTTTTGTCGCGCGTATTTCAGTGCGTTTTTGCAAATAGGAAACGCGCGTTCGTACAAGCTCAAGTACTTGTTTATGCGTCGGGCGTTTTACAGCGCGTTCAAACGCGCTGTAAAACGCTCAAGTGAGAACCAGGGCCATAGGAAAGCATTGGTTTTCATGTGTTGAGCGTTTTACAGCGCGTTTGAACGCGCTGTAAAACGCTCAGGTGTGAACTTAGGGTAAGGGTCTAGGCCCAGCCCTTGGGGCTCTGAAGACCTAAAAAAGAATATTGAATGAAGTACATATTTCTCTAAAATGGGGCCATGGATTTGGACTACTAAGTGATCATTTATCGGTATGCCTGTTTTAATAGGGTTGATTATGCTGACAGATGCTCATTAAAGCCTCGTTCACATCTGTCAAGCAGATCCTGCACAAATGTTGGTTGTCAGCTGGACACAAAACCTTTGCATGCAACGATTTTTGTCTGGCCAAAAGACAGCATTTTTGCCGAAAAGTGGGCAGACCACAGCCGGATCCCCTTATAGTCGAAAGGGATCCGGCAGTCGCCTGTTGAATACAACAATACCAGATCCGGAACAGTCTGTCGGAAACATTCAGCGGATATGTGAACACAGTCTTAGTAGTTATGGGTAAGCACTTGCTGAATGTTGGCTAATCTTTCAGCAGCTGCTTTAGCGAATCTCTTTAAATTTAATGACTGGCTATTTGTAGGTAATTCCACTCATAATAATAGTGTTATATGAAAGAACTATTACAGAAATACGTTTTGCAGACATAATGGCAAGTAGCAATGCAATTTGCTATTGCTTCATTAAATGTATGTGATGAAAGTACATATAATGACTATTATGATCAATATTGTTATTATTATTATTATTAATTTGTATTATTGTTCAGTCTAGAATTTCATTACCAGTCACCACATAGTAATTATTATACTTTACAACCTTGGGATTTTTAATAAAATGGAAAGTTCCTCGTGCAGCCCCAGACAGACCAGATCACTGCACATTTCTGAGTAAAGGACGTGTTTGCAATGTGTAGGTCACAGCAAATACAAGGATCTCAGCATCTCTAGACAGCACGTTTCCTGAAAATAACAATTACTATTTACAATTTTAACCTTTATGAAATGTCATCCAGCTTTGCAGTTCAACACGTTTCAAAGATATGTGGAGGCATCTTTATTTTCTGGCTGAATTGTCCTACATGGAGACACGGTGTGCTGTGTCTTTTTCTGTGACTTGCTGTACACTGTGATCTTCTTCGGTGCACTAGGGAACACTATTAATATTTTATTGTAATATTTGTGATACTTTATATACTGAGCAAGGTGCTCAGTTCATGACTTATAGTGACCCATTGTACTATCATAACTTTGCTGTAATGCAAGTAACTTTGTAGCCTCACAATGAGACATTAAAATGATAATGCTTTATATTGAGTACTCAGTAAAGTGTTTTAGGTAAGTGTTTTAAGTAAGTTCCCTACAGCAAGTTGCCGGAGTTGCAGTGTAACAAATTGGGAGAAATTTATCAAAAGTGGTGCAAATGAAAATTGGCTTAGTTGCCCATAGCAACATATTACAAATCAGTAGTATGCTTCAATGATAGCTGGTATATTTAATACTTAACTTTTAATAAATAGATTAAAAAATAAATAGAGACAAAGGGAAAGGAGTGGCGTCACTAGATATCCGATGGGCAAGGTGCTCTGATCAAATAGTGCTACACCCCAAAGCACAGTAGTAGTAAAGTATTAAATAACAATAGTATTGATCGGCACTCTAATTTGGAGCCACACGTAGGAAAGTAAAGCTAAAATAAATATTTATTGTATCAATTAAAATATTTAACTGATATAAATAGACGGCGGTTGTATCTCTATATTAATAGGTAAAAGAAACAAAAGTCTGAAGTGAGTAGCTCAGATCCACATAGTCCTTTAGAGAGGGAAAAAGCAATGTTCATTCATCTGCTGCAATGAGCTAGGTATGCTGAACACTTGATAGGTGGTCCCAGCTATAGCAATATATGCTGTTTTATGTAACTCCAGGATTTTGGGTTAAGTCCTAATTGCGTGGAGGAGTATCAGTAAGGAAGGTAAACATATAGTGATTTAACAATTCCTTAGCAGTTCCTTAGCGTACTAGAGACGGCGGTACCTGTTCGATAATCCCGCTGGCTCCGTGTTAAGATGTTCCGGTCCTGCTAGTTGCGTCCCACGTGTCTTGGCCGCGCTTACCTCGAGCCGTGTCTCCGCGATGTACAAGGGTGCCGGTTACGTCTGCGTATCAGTATGACGTACTTCCTTGTGTGACGTGTTTCCTTTTTTGTGCTCCTTCCGCAATTTGATGTCCTGAGGTCTGTTATATTACTAACATCATCGGAGCGCTCCGTAAACTCTGGCAATATATTATAATAGCTTGTAGGATGATAATCCAAGCTGGTGGGGGTCTCCTCAAAGCCAAACGCGTTCCGGGACTCTTAGCTGGTCCCTTCATCAGTGGTGAATAGTGTTAAGCGAACAGTTCGAAAATCGTTCGGGTCCGTACCAAATTTTGGGGTGTCCGTGACACGGACCCGAACCCGGACATTTTCAAAAAAGTTCGGGTTCGAGTCCGGTGTTCGTCGATTACTTCCCGCTTTCTGAAGGGCTGCACAGCAGCCAATCAGCTAGCGTTTTACTTCTTGCCCTAAGAGCCCATCACAGCCATGCCTACTAATGGCATGGCTGTGATTGGCCAAGTGCAGCATGTGACCCAGCCTCTATTTAAGCTGGAGTCACGTAGCGCCGCACGTCACACTGCTCTGACTAGTGTAGGGAGAGGATGCAGCTTCTGTGAGGGCGAGATAGGCAGGGATAAAGAAGTGATTGAATGATCTACCTTTCTACACCTGTGCATCAGAACAACTCAGCTGAGCTGTTCACTGAAAGTCACTATTTTGTTGAGAATGGCCAGAGCGATTTTTACTGGCACATGTAACTGGGCTGACCGGCGGTGGCCATTTTGGGACTTGTGGTGCGCCAGCACAAGCTGCCACAGAGTCTAAACCAAAGCTCCAAAGCAGTGTAAAATCTACACCTGTGAATCAGAACAACAGCGATTCAGCTGCTCAGTCAAAGTCTATTTTTTTTCTGGCTGGGCAGACCGTTTTCTGACACATGTTACTGGGCTGATAGGCGGCGGCCATTTTGGGACTTGTGGTGCTACAGCAAAAGCGGCCACAACATCCATTAATCTCATGTAATAGTCAATTTTTTCATAGATATACTACATCAGGGGTTTGGCTGTGCTTGTGTCACCCATACTAACTGCAAAGATATTTAATATATCAGTGGTGAAACTGAAAGTAACCCACTTGGATAGCAAATCCCATGAATGTGCTGTTCCAGCTAGGCTAGCCAGTGCCACTACAGCCAAGTCCAATACTGTCAGCCAGAAATATTTTTTTTTTATGTGCCAGAAATATAAATTAGAAAAAGCTTTCACCGTAATAATAAAATTATTCTGGTGTTAGACCAGAAGAAGCACTCCTGTTGTAATTAATACTGTAAAAAGGCTTAGGCAATATTTCTCCCAGTGTGGGAAATTTATCTAGCAAAACTAGCAATTTAAAAATTCCGGTGTTCTGAAATACCAGCAGTCCTCTTGTAATTAATACCGCAAAAAGGCATTATATCGTCCAGTGTTGTAATTTTGGTGAAAAAAGGCCAATTTAATCAATCTGGTGTTAGTTACACCAGAAACAGTAGGCCTCACGTTTTTACTCCTGTAAAAAGGAATTAATGCCGCAAAAAGGCATTACATTGTCCAGTGTTGTAATTTTGGTGAAAAAAAGGCCAATTTAATCAATCTGGTGTTTGTTAGACCAGAAACAGTAGGCCTCACGTTTTTACTCCTGTAAAAAGGATCTATATCTCCCCGTGTGGGAATCCATGTACCAAAACTAGCATTTTAAAAATTCTGGTGTCCAATTTGCAGCAGTTTTCTTGTAATTAATACCAGAAAAAGGAATTATATCTTCCAGTGTGGGAATTTATGTACACAAACTAGCATTTTAAAAATTCTGGTGTCCAATTAGCAGCAGTCTTCTTGTAATTAATACCGCAAAAAGGCATTACATTGTCCAGTGTTGTAATTTTGGTGAAAAAAAGGCCAATTTAATCAATCTGGTGTTTGTTAGACCAGAAACAGTAGGCCTCACGTTTTACTCCTGTAAAAGGAATTATATCTCCCGTGTGGGAATCTATGTACCAAAACTAGCATTTTAAAAATTCTGGTGTCCAATTAGCAGCAGTCTTCATGTAATTAATACCGCAAAAAGGCATTATTGTCCAGTGTTGTCATTTTGGTGAAAAAAGGCCAATTTAATCAATCTGGTGTTTGTTAGACCAGAAACAGTAGGCCTCACGTTTTACTCCTGTAAAAGGAATTATATCTCCCGTGTGGGAATCTATGTACCAAAACTAGCATTTTAAAAATTCTGGTGTCCAATTAGCAGCAGTCTTCTTGTAATTAATACCGCAAAAGGCATTATTGTCCAGTGTTGTAATTTTGGTGAAAAAAAGGCCAATTTAATCAATCTGGTGTTTGTTAGACCAGAAACAGTAGGCCTCACGTTTGTACTCCTGTAAAAAGGAATTATATCTCCCTTGTGGGAAACTATGTACCAAAACTAGCATATTAAAAATTCTGGTGTCCAATTTGCAGCAGTTTTCTTGTAATTAATACCGGAAAAGGAATTGTGTCTTCCAGTGTGGGAATTTATGTACACAAACTAGCATTTTAAAAATTCTGGTGTCCAATTAGCAGCAGTCTTCTTGTAATTAATACCGCAAAAGGCATTACATTGTCCAGTGTTGTAATTTTGGTTAAAAAAGGCCAATTTAATCAATCTGGTGTTAGTTAGACCAGAAACAGTAGGCCGCACGTTTTACTCCTGTAAAAGGAATTATATCTCCCCGTGTGGGAATCTATGTACCAAAACTAGCATTTTAAAAATTCTGGTGTCCAATTTGCAGCAGTTTTCTTGTAATTAATACCGGAAAAGGAATTATATCTTCCAGTGTGGGAATTTTGGGGCTAAAAAATAATATATTTTATTGTGGTGCGAGTTGAATCGCAACAATGAGGAAACATTCTATTAAGGGACGAGGACGCCGTCGTGGTGGTGTCCGTGGAGCCTCTGTTGCTGGCAGAGGACGTGGCCGTTCGGCCTCAGGCGCACAAAGTAGTGAACCAACTCCCTCAAGTAGCCGGCAGAATTTACAGCGATATTTGGTGGGGCCCAATGCCGTTATGAGGATGGTAAGGCATGAGCAGGTACAGGCATTAGACGATTGGGTGGCCGACAGTGCTTCCAGCACGTTCACCACATTGTCTTCCGCCCAGTCTTCTGCGGAAAGCGCACAGGTGGCACCTGAAAACCAAGCCCATCAGTCTGTCACATCACCCCCATGCATATCAGGGAAACTGTCTGAGCCTCAAGTTATGCAGCAGTCTCTTATTCTGTTTGAAGACTCTGCTCCCACGGTTTTCCAGGGGCGTCCACCTAGCCCTTCCCCAGCGGTGGAAGACATTCCATGCACTGACGCACAACCACTTATGTATCCAGATGATGAGGACATGGGAATACTACCACAGCAGAGTGACCGAGTCTCTGATGATGACGAAACACTGGTGCCCACTGCCGCGTCTTATTGCAGTGTGCAGACTGAACAGGAGGAGGTCAGGGAGGAAGACTGGGTGGAAGACGATGCAGAGGACGATGAGGTCTCAGACCCCACATGGACTGAAGGTCGTGCCGCTGACTTAAATAGTTCAGAGACAACAATAGCTGATCTCAGCTAGACCAGCTACAAAAAACACCGCGGAGCCTCACTTAAGAGTCTCAACACAGCAATCCGAAGTGCAAAGTTCCCTGGGAAACAGGAATATGCAAAATAAATGTGGAGCCCCAGTTATGGGTCTACAACACAATGAAAGACAGATATCCCTCAAAGGAAGGAAGGAAAACCAAGCAAAGGGGTGTCTCCATTACAGAGATCACCAAATCCACCATATTAAGTGGCCCCTATGTCAAGATCCCGCTTTTTTACAAGCTTTAAGGATGTGACAGGGAAAACCTAAGCTAGGTATCCATCCACAGACAGCTGTTTCGGGGTGTTGCCCCTCATCAGTGTGGAGTAGGATTCTGGCTAACCGGGAGCAATGCCTCGGAGACTACTCAAACACAACAATAGCTATTCTCAGGGAGACCAGCTACAAAAAACACTGCGGAGCCTCACTTAAGAGTCTCAACACAGCAATCCGAAGTGCAAAGTTCCCTGGGAAACAGGAATATGCAAAATAAATGTGGAGCCCCAGTTATGGGTCTACAACACAATGAAAGACAGATATCCCTCAAAGGAAGGAAGGAAAACCAAGCAAAGGGGTGTCTCCATTACAGAGATCACCAAATCCACCATATTAAGTGGCCCCTATGTCAAGATCCCGCTTTTTTACAAGCTTTAGGGATGTGACAGGGAAAACCTAATCTAGGTATCCATCCACAGACAGCTGTTTCGGGGTGTTGCCCCTCATCAGTGTGGAGTAGGATTCTGGCTAACCGGGAGCAATGCCTCGGAGACTACTCAAACACAACGATAGCTGATCTCAGGGAGACCAGCTACAAAAAACACCGCGGAGCCTCACATAAGAGTCTCAACACAGCAATCCGAAGTGCAACGTTCCCTGGGAAACAGGAATATGCAAAATAAATGTGGAGCCCCAGTTATGGGTCTACAACACAATGAAAGACATATATCCCTCAAAGGAAGGAAAACCAAGCAAAGGGGTGTCTCCATTACAGAGATCACCAAATCCACCATATTAAGTGGCCCCTATGTCAAGATCCCGCTTTTTTACAAGCTTTAAGGATGTGACAGGGAAAACCTAAGCTAGGTATCCATCCACAGACAGCTGTTTCGGGGTGTTGCCCCTCATCAGTGTGGAGTAGGATTCTGGCTAACCGGGAGCAATGCCTCGGAGACTACTCAAACACAAAAATAGCTGATCTCAGGGAGACCAGCTACAAAAAACACCGCGGAGCCTCACTTAAGAGTCTCAACACAGCAATCCGAAGTGCAAAGTTCCCTGGGAAACAGGAATATGCAAAATAAATGTGGAGCCCCAGTTATGGGTCTACAACACAATGAAAGACAGATATCCCTCAAAGGAAGGAAGGAAAACCAAGCAAAGGGGTGTCTCCATTACAGAGATCACCAAATCCACCATATTAAGTGGCCCCTATGTCAAGATCCCACTTTTTTACAAGCTTTAAGGATGTGACAGGGAAAACCTAAGCTAGGTATCCATCCACAGACAGCTGTTTCAGAGTGTTGCCCCTCATCAGTGTGGAGTAGGATTCTGGCTAACCGGAAGCAATGCATCGGAGACTACTCAAACACAACAATAGCTGATCTCAGGGAGACCAGCTACAAAAAACACCGCGGAGCCTCACTTAAGAGTCTCAACACAGCAATCCGAAGTGCAAAGTTCCCTGGGAAACAGGAATATGCAAAATAAATGTGGAGCCCCAGAGGAAGAGGCAGTGGTGAGACCGAGACAACAGCGAAGCAAAAGAGGGAGCAGGGGGCAAAAGCAGAACAGCCGCCGTCCAGAGAGTTCGCCTGCTATTGGCCAGCACCAACAGGGACCCAGCACCCCAAAGGCATCTTCAAGGAGTTCCCTGGCATGGAACTTCTTCAAACAATGTGCTGACGACAAGAGCAGAGTGGTTTGCACGCTGTGCCATCAGACCCTGAGGCGAGGCATTAACGTTCTTAACCTGAGCACCACCTGCATGATCAGGCATCTACATGCAAAGCATTAATGTGCAGTGGAGTACACACTTTAAAAACAAGGAACCCGCTCAGGCTCCTCCTGCTCCCTCTACCGCTGCTGCCTCGGCTTCCGCCTCGAGAGGAATGTTGCCACCTGCCGAGCAGCAAACAGAGGATGTGCCACCGACACCACCACCACCACCGCCACTGTCACCTAGCGTCTCTACTATTTCACACAGCAGTGTTCAGCTCTCCATCTCTCAAACTACTGGCCTTTGAAATGCTGTCATTCCGGCTGGTGGACACAGACAGCTTCAAACAGCTGATGGCCATGGCTGTCCCCCAGTATGTGGTTCACAGCCGCCACTACTTCTCCAAGACAGCCGTGCCTTCCCTGCACATGCAAGTGTCCGATAAAATCAAGTGTGCACTGCGCAACGCCATTTGTGGCAAGGTCCACCTAACCACAGATACGTGGACCAGTAAGCACGGCCAGGGACGCTATATCTCCCTAACTGCACACTGGGTAAATGTAGTGGCGGCTGGGCCCCAGGCGGAAAGTTCCTTGGCGCACGTCCTTCCGCCGCCAAGGATCACAGGGCATCATTCTTTGCCTCCTGTAGCCTCCTCCTCCTACTCGGCTTCCTCCTCCTCCTCTGCTTCCACCAGCTCATCCAGTCAGCCACACACCTTCACCACCAACTTCAGCACAGCCCGGGTAAACGTCAGCAGGCCATTCTGAAACTCATATGTTTGGGGGACAGGCCCCACACCGCGCAGGAGTTGTGGCGGGGTATTGAACAACAGACCGACCAGTGGTTGCTGCCGGTGGGCCTCAAGCCCGGCCTGGTGGTGTGCGATAATGGGCGAAATCTCGTGGCAGCTCTGGGACTAGCCGGTTTGACGCACATCCCTTGCCTGGCGCATGTGCTGAATTTGGTGGTGCAAAAGTTCATTCACAACTACCCAGACATGTCAGAGCTGCTGCATAAAGTGCGGGCCGTCTGTGCGCGCTTCCGGCGTTCACATCCTGCCGCTGCACGCCTGTCAGCGCTACAGCGGAACTTCGGCCTTCCCGCTCACCGCCTAATATGCGACGTGCCCACCCGGTGGAACTCCACCTTGCACATGCTGGAGAGACTGTGGGAGCAGCAGCAGGCCATAGAGGAGTTTCAGCTGCAGCACGCACGGGTCAGTCGCACTGCGGAACAGCACCACTTCACCACCAATGATTGGGCCTCCATGCGAGACCTGTGTGCCCTGTTGCGCTGTTTCGAGTACGCCACCAACATGGCCAGTGGCGATGCCACTGTTATCAGCGTGACAATACCAATTCTATGTCTCCTAGAGAAAACGCTTAGGGCGATGATGGAAGAGGAGGTGGGCCAGGGCCAGGAGGAGGAGGAGGAGGATGACGGGTCGTTTTTAGCACTTTCAGGCCAGTCTGTTAGAAGTGGCACAGCTTGTCCTTACCTCTGTGGAGCCTGGCACACATGAGCGATTACATGCTGCAGTGCCTGCGCAACGACAGCAGAGTTGCCCACATTTTAACGTGTGCTGACTACTGGGTGGCCCCCCTTCTGGATCCACGGTACAAAGACAATGTGCCCACTTTACTTCCTGCTCTGGAGCGTGATAGGAAGATGCGCGAGTACAAGCGCACACTGGTAGACGCGCTCCTGAGAGCATTCCCAACTGTCACAGGGGAACAGGTGGAAGGCCAAGGCAGAGGAGGAGCTAGAGGTCGCCCACGCAGCAGTGTCACGGCCAGCTCCTCTGAGGGCAGGGTTAGCATGGCAGAAATGTGGAAAAGTTTTGTCTCCACGCCACAGCTAACTGCCCCACCACCTGATACGGAACGTGTTAGCAGGAGGCAACATTTCACTAACATGGTTGAACAGTACGTCTGCACACAACTCCACGTACTGACGGATGGTTCGGCCCCATTCAACTTCTGGGTTTCCAAATTGTCCACGTTGCCAGAATTAGCATGTTATGCCTTGGAGGTTCTGGCCTGCCCTGCGGCCAGCGTTTTATCTGAACGTGTATTCAGCACGGCAGGGGGCGTCATTACTGACAAACGCAGCCGCCTGTCCGCAGCCAACGTGGACAAGCTGACGTTTATAAAAATGAACCAGGCATGGATCCCACAAGACCCGACCCTCCCTTGTGCAGAGTAGTCCTTAATAACTTTCTTAAACCATGTTGTCTTGTACTCCTGGCCACTTCTTCATTGAAAAATCAATTTTTGAAATTAAGTAGGATCTTGGGGTGCAACCCAGAGTTGAATGAACCTTCCCTCTGTCTGGGTGCCGGGGCCAAAGTACATGAAAGTGTCCTTCTCCTGTGCTGGGTGATATGAATGTTATACTTGTGCTGTCTGACATGTCTCCTCCGTGTGGCTGCAGGGGTCAAAGTCTCTAAAAGTGCCCTTCTCCTGTGGTGGTTGATGTAAAACTGATGTTTGTGCTATCTGACCTGTCTCCTCTGTGTCGGTGCTAAGGCCTAAGTCACTGAAAGCGGCCTTCTCCTGTGCTGGCTGATATAAATGCCTGAATCTCTGCTGTGGGACCTCTCTCCTCCGTGTGGCTGCAGGGGTCAAAGTCTCTAAAAGTGCCCTTCTCCTGTGGTGGTTGATGTGAAACTGATGCTTGTGCCATCTGACATGGTTGCCGGGGTCCCATTAAATGGTGGCCTACTCCTGTGGTGGGTGATCTAAATGCCTGATTCTCTGCTGTGAAAACCTCTCTCCTCCGTCTGGGTGCAGGGGTCAAAGTCTCTCAAAGTGGCCTTCTCTTGTGCTGGGTGATGTGAAACTGATGCTTGTGCCATCTGACATGGTTGCCGGGGTCCCATTAAATGGTGGCCTACTCCTGTGGTGGGTGATCTAAATGCCTGATTCTCTGCTGTGAAAACCTCTCTCCTCCGTCTGGGTGCAGGGGTCAAAGTCGCTCAAAGTGGCCTTTTCTTGTGCTGGGTGATGTGAAACTGATGCTTGTGCCATCTGACATGGGTGCCGGGGTCCCATTAAATGGTGGCCTACTCCTGTGGTGGGTGATCTAAATGCCTGATTCTCTGCTGTGAAACCTCTCTCCTCCGTCTGGGTGCAGGGGTCAAAGTCTCTCAAAGTCGCCTTCTCCTGTGCTGGGTGATGTAGAACTGATGCTTGTGCCATCTGACATGGTTGCCGGGGTCCCATTAAATGGTGGCCTACTCCTGTGGTGGGTGATCTAAATGCCTGATTCTCTGCTGTGAAACCTCTCTCCTCCGTCTGGGTGCAGGGGTCAAAGTCTCTCAAAGTGGCCTTCTCTTCTGCTGGGTGATGTGAAACTGATGCTTGTGCCATCTGACATGGTTGCCGGGGTCCCATTAAATGGTGGCCTACTCCTGTGGTGGGTGATCTAAATGCCTGATTCTCTGCTGTGAAACCTCTCTCCTCCGTCTGGGTGCAGGGGTCAAAGTCTTTAAAAGTGGGCTTCTCCTGTGCTGGGTGATGTAGAACTGATGCTTGTGCCATCTGACATGGTTGCCGGGGTCCCATTAAATGGTGGCCTACTCCTGTGGTGGGTGATCTAAATGCCTGATTCTCTGCTGTGAAACCTCTCTCCTCCATCTGGGTGCAGGGGTCAAAGTCTCTAAAAGTGGCCTTCTCTTGTGCTGGGTGATGTGAAACTGATGCTTGTGCTATCTGACATGGGTGCCGGGGTCCCATTAAATAGTGGCCTACTCCTGTGGTGGGTGATCTAAATGCCTGATTCTCTGCTGTGAAACCTCTCTCCTCCGTCTGGGTGCAGGGGTCAAAGTCTCTAAAAGTGGCCTTCTCTTGTGCTGGGTGATGTGAAACTGATGCTTGTGCCATCTGACATGGTTGCCGGGGTCCCATTAAATGGTGGCCTACTCCTGTGGTGGGTGATCTAAATGCCTGATTCTCTGCTGTGAAACCTCTCTCCTCCGTCTGGGTGCAGGGGTCAAAGTCTCTAAAAGTGGGCTTCTCTTGTGCTGGGTGATGTGAAACTGATGCTTGTGCTATCTGACATGGTTGCCGGGGTCCCATTAAATGGTGGCCTACTCCTGTGGTGGGTGATCTAAATGCCTGATTCTCTGCTGTGAAACCTCTCTTCTCCGTCTGGTTGCAGGGGTCAAAGTCTCTAAAAGTGGCCTTCTCTTGTGCTGGGTGATGTGAAACTGATGATTGTGCCATCTGACATGGTTGCCGGGGTCCCATTAAATGGTGGCCTACTCCTGTGGTGGGTGATCTAAATGCCTGATTCTCTGCTGTGAAACCTCTCTCCTCCGTCTGGGTGCAGTGGTCAAAGTCTCTCAAAGTGGCCTTCTCTTGTGCTGGGTGATGTGAAACTGATGCTTGTACCAGCTGACATGGGTGCAGGGGTCAAATTAACTAAATGGTGGCCTACTCCTGTGGTGGGTGATATGATGACTGAATATGTGCTGTGGGGCCTCTCTCCTCTTTCTGGGTGCAGGGGTCAAATTAACTAAAAGTGGCCTTCTCCTGTGCTGGATGGTATAAATGTAATTCTTGTGCTATCTGACATGTCTCCTCTGTCTGGGTGCTAAGGCCTAAGTCACTGAAAGTGGCCTTCTCCTGTGGTGGTTGATATGATGCCAGATTCTCTGCTATGGGACCTCTCTCCTTTGTCTGGATGCTGGGGTCGAAATAATAGTAAGCGACCTTCTCCATTGGTGGGTGATTTGAAGCCTGTTTCTGTGCTATGAGACCTAACTCCAATTAATATTGGTTAATTTTATTTTATTTTATGTTAAGTCATCATTTCCCTATCTACATTTGTTTGCAGTGGATTTACCTACATTTTGCTGCCTTTTGCAGCCCTCTAGCCCTTTCCGGGAGTCTTTTACAGCCTTTTTAGTGCCCAAAAGTTCGGGTCCCCATTGACTTCTATGGGGTTCGGGTTCGGGATGAAGTTCGGGTTGAATTCGGATCACGAACCCGGACATTTTCCGGAAGTTCGGCCGAACCTCTCGAACCCTAACATCTAGGTGTTCGCTCATCTCTAGTGGTGAAGCCTCCACACTAAATCCATAGTACTTATATACCCTCTGTCTATCACATGTCTGAGTCATCTCAAAGAATTGGACTGGATCAATGTCTCAGTATTTTGTATACAGATCACATAAAGAGCGCCATTATCAAAGCATTTATAATAAAATACATAATAAATATATAATAAAAAGCAGTAAAGATAGCAATAAAAAATATTATAAAGCATCTATATAAAATCAAATCACATATGAATACCCTATTGTTCATTCCTAAATGTGGTGCTCTAAGGTATAGAGACCCGGTTCTCTATACCTGAGAGCACCACATTCAGGAATGTATACTGACTCCTATACACATAAGAAAGGAACGGCTTCTGTACAGCAATGGAGAACCAAGAGCAGACAGATTGCCAGAGGGGTAGAAATAGAGCTGAATCACTTAACCTGGTGCATACCTACGTCGCCTCAAGTGTCTGTATGCCCAGGAAGGGGAGCACCCGCCCTGAAAAAAGGGATCCTGTGAGTGTCCCTTTACTTACTAGGATTCCCTACCTTCACCCTGATACAGCAGTCACTGACTCTGTAAGGGAGTCTTAGCATGGACCCAGGAGGGACGAGCCTATGCATCTAGTCATGTATTTGGTGGGAGGGTGCATGCCACTAACCTTGCTTGCCTCTGTAATGTGTTGGTTGTCTCTTCAGTTCCTTGTTTTGGTCTTCTGTGTTGCATTACTAATATTTTGATGTAACTAATTGTGACCAATCACACTGTTCCTGTCTTCTGAACTTAATCCTGGTTGTGATGTCTCAACTACTACCCATCAGTCCCAACATTTGACTATAGCTATGAGCTCACCACTTATCTGCTTCCAATGGCTATGCTTTCAGCTTGCCTCCAGCATCTTGTTTTTGTAGTAAAAGAATGGAAGCTCCATAATTAGTAAAATGGACCTATCAGGAGGATACACACTAAATACCACAGGTAATGACATTATGGCTGCATGTGACTTTACTGTATAGGGGTCAAATAAATATAAAAGCAGTTCTCCGTTATGTTGCCTGTATGTAGCGCTACAGGTCTCCAGGTGAAGTGGGTACGTTTCACACCTTAAGTCAGCAAAATCAAAGAAGAGAGATCATGCTACTCAGAAAGTTCACTCCTTCTATCGGAACCAAAAATTTTGCAAATAGTGAAGAACCACCAACAAAACTAAAATGAACTTTTTTTTATTATACTCACAAAAATGACAAGGTAATAGGCATATGAATCAGCCCTCATGTCTTTGCCCGACCTAGGTTTCACTTCGTCATGTGACCCTGACGAAGTGAAAGAGAAACTTAGGTTGGGCAAAAACACGAGGGCTGATGCAGCTTCACTATATGCCTATTACCTTGTCACTTTTGTAAGTATAATAAAAAAAGTTCATTTTAGTTTTGTTGGTGGTTCTTCACTATTTGCACAATTTTTGGTTTCTATAGAGGGACTTATTTGGAAGCAAAAGGGATTTATTCTGGTCACGTCAATGTTTGTCTTTATCAGGATGCTGTGCATGACTCCATAATAATTTGGATATCGTTTGGATTTTCTGAGCAGTGCGGTCTCTCTTCTTTGATTTTGCTGTATAGGGGTGAAAATTACACCCACTTCTTTGACATTACATCCTGCTCCTCAACTCTTGGCTAAAGTTTTTTCTTCATAGACTTCTTGCTCTGCCTGCACCCTAAATACACTTTGTACGTAATGTTTGTAATACTAAGAACTTTTTCCTTTCTTTCAGATCCAAAAATTAGGCTGATTTAACACACTTCAGTTATGTGGTCAGTTATTTCCATCAGTTATTGTGAGCCAAAACCAGTAGTGAAGCCTACTCAGAGATAAGGTATAATAGCAAGATTTCCACCTGTTCTGTGTTTTTGAACGGAACCTGGTTTTGGCTCATTGTCAAATATAAAAAAGATAGAAATGCAACTGTCCTGAGTGACCATTTGCTCTTAGTTAACCCGAAGAATGTTGCTATCAACAAATCTCTACATTGCACAAAATTGTAAAGTCAAGCTAAGGACTGTTAAATATTTCAGTGCACTTCACAATGTGACCTCTGTCACCTTCTGAAAATGAACATAATGCGAGAAAAGCTCTATGTAATTTCAGCTTCAAGAATTTTACACACACATACAATATATATATATATATATATATATATATATATATATATATATTACTGCATAAATTCATAAATAATGACTTAGAATACCATTAAAGATTTCCATCTGGGTTACAACAGGTCCCCTACTGCTTTCCCTATCACAAACTCATACAATACCATTAGGAAAATAAACAATGACAAAAAAGTACTTACTGCTTACAAGGTCTGGGAATGAAGGCCTGAAGAACTTTCTAAAATATCAGCAATTATTTGTTTGTTTGTTTTTGCCCCCAAGAATTTTGGGTGTAATATCTTCATATGATGCTGGGGTAAATTAGTTTATGCCTTAGGCCTTATTCACACGTCCGCAAGTGTTTTGCGGATCCACGGAGCCGCGGATCCGCAAAACACGGACACACCGGCAATGTGCATTCCGCATTTTTGCGGACCGCACATTGCCCGAACTCCATAGAAAATGCCTCTCCTTGTCCGCAATTGCGGACAAGAATAGGACATGCTCTATTATTTTGCGGCGCCGCGGACCGGAAAATCGGCGGCGCGCTCCGCAAAATCGGATGCGGAGAGCACAGTGTGTGCTCTCCGCATCTTTCCCGGCCCCATTCACAGTCAATGGGTCCGTATGTATTCCGCAAAATTGCGGAATACATGCGGACTACATTGCGGATGTGTGAATAGGGCCTAATGTTCTTCCCAGCTGAGTTACAGAATCATTACAGATCACATCTGCCTCAGTCATAGTATTTCTGAAGTGTTTAGTGTTGTTATAGCACCATCTAGCGGTGTGAAGTTTAATTACACTTTGTTTTTCCTGTTACAAACACTACTGCATGGTTGGTTGTGCAAGGCATCCTGGGAAAGAGAAGTCTCCAGTTTCCAGGACACATGAGCAGAGCTGTCCTTTTGCATATCTCCTTCTTAAACATCAGCATCCTTGTAAAAGCATATCTGGTAAGAGATCTACCTTAAACATCGCTGTGAACTGAGATCTACCTTGTTTCAGAGATATTCTGTGTTGCAGAAGCTGTTCAGCTAGTTGTAATTGTTACTCAGGGAGTTGTTATTACTGTTAGCTAGCCATGCAATCTTATGTACAGGCAGCCATTTTACCACATGCTTCAGTGTTATTGCAAATGTTATGGTACATGCTATATACTTTATACTTATACTTGCTATTTGTATTCTTGTAGTTTTACCAAACAATCCTGTTTTACCAATCAATCAATTAACCACACTTGTAAAATCTCTCACTCACGCGCATCGATCAGAGAGTACAACCTGTTGACCAATAAACAAGTTAGACTACAAAGAACAGTCCTCTTATTTGGAAGAAAGGAATGGTTTATGCTGAATGTCAGGCTGTACACTGTCTGAATGTGTATGAAGATAGAACACCTAAAGAGCTTAAATGAGTTTTTCATGTGTCCTGAAAAATAATCTAAAGTTCTTTTAAATTCTATGTTTTAAAAATATAACCTTTTGGAATACTTTTGGGGGCAATTATTATTTTCCCCAGCAGTCAACTCAGTTGAAATCATCAATATTTTTTTAGTCACATTAAAGATTATGCGAGCCTTCACTTTCAGTTTGTCTGCAGAACATTTCTTTATGTTATACAGTTAATTGATCAGAGAGCTGCTATGTTGGCTAAATCTGTACTTTGCTACACACGCATTATAGCTAAATTCTTATCAGTTTAATACAAATTTAGCTATGGTGTTTATGAGCTGTCAGCAGTAGAGTTGAGCGAACCCGAACTGTATAGTTTGGGTTCATACCGAATTTTAGAATGTTCGGGACACGGACCCGAACCCGAACATTTTCATAAAAGCTTGGGTTCGTATCCGTTGTTCGGCGATTCTTGCCTTTTTTTGAAAGGTTGCAGAGCAACCAATCAGCCAGCGTTTTACATCTTTGCCCTAAGAAGCCATCACAGCCATGCCTACTAATGGCATAGCTTTTATTGGCTGAGTGAAGCATGTGACCCAGCCTCTTTATAAGCTGAAGTCAAGTAGTTCCTATTTTTCTAGCAGGTCAAGTCCCCTACATTACCTTTTGTATAATTTAGGGGTGACATAGTCCATTTCTGCAGTTTGGAGCAAAAATCTGTATTGCTGCTATAGAGCACTTGTGCATACAACGCATCAAAACGTATTTACATTTCTTTAGTAAAATAGTGCATCAGTGTATTTTTTGGAATAAAAAGGCGCTATTTCTGGTCCACAAAGCAGTTTTAAATACATCGCCCAAATACCTATTTTACATTTCTGCAGTAAAATAGTGCATCAGTGTATTTTTGGGAAAAAAGCAGTATTCCTGGTCCACAAAGCGTTTGTGCATACAGCGTACAAATACATGTTTTACATTTCTGCAGTGAAATAGTGCATCAGTGTATTTTTTTTGGAAAAAAGTGGTATTCCTGGTCCACAAAGCAGTTGTGCATACAGTGTACAAATACCTATTTTAAATTTCAGCACTGAAATAGTGCATTAGTTTGTTTTAGGGAAAAAAAGCCGTGTTCTTGGTTCACAAAGCAGTTGTGCATACAGCGTACAAATACCTATTTTGAATTTCTGCACTGAACTAGTGCATTTGTGAATATCGGGGAAAAAAAGCTCTGTTATTGGTTCACAAAGCAGTTGTACAAAATACAGCGTACAAATACCTACGTGTAATTTCCAGCCATTAAATAGTGCATTTGTGAATTTTGGGGAAAAAAGCCGTGTTCTTGGTTCACAAAGCAGTTGTGCATACAGCGTACAAATACCTATTTTAAATTTCAGCACTGAAAGAGTGCATTAGTTTGTTTTAGGGAAAAAAAGCTGTGTTCTTGGTTCACAAAGCAGTTTTGCATACAGCGTACAAATACCTATTTTAAATTTCTGCACTGAACTAGTGCATTTGTGAATTTCGGGGAAAAAAAGCTCTGTTATTGGTTCACAAAGCAGTTGTACAAAATACAGCGTACAAATACCTACGTGTAATTTCCAGCCATTAAATAGTGCATTTGTGAATTTTGGGGAAAAAAGCCGTGTTCTTGGTTCACAATGCACTTGTGCATACAGCGTACCAATACCTACATTTATTTTGCATCCGTTAAATAATGCATTTGTGAATTATTAGGAAAAAAGCCGTGTTCTTGGTCCACAAAACAGTTCCGCAGACAGCGTACAAACACAAATTTTACATTTCTGCAGTGCATCAGTGTATATTTTTTGGGGAAAAAAGCGGTATTCCTGGTCCACAAAGCAGTTTTAGATACACCCCCTAATTACGTATTTTAAATTTTAGCACTGAAATAGTGCATTTTTCTGTTTTGTTATAAAAAAACTGGATTCTTGCTTCACAGAGCAGTTGTGCATACAGCGTACAAATACCAATTTTAAATTTCTGCACTGAACTAGTGCATTAGTGTTTTTTTGGGGGGAAAAAGCCGTATTCTTGGTCCACAGAGCAGTTTTCAATAAACCGCACAAATACCTATGTTTAAATTTCAGCAGTGAAATACTGCATTAGTGTATTTTGTGGAAAATAAACCCGTATTGTTGTTACACAGAGCAGTTTGTCATACAACGTACAAAAACTTATTTTAAAATTTTGCAATGACATACTGCATTTCTGTAGTTTGTTGCAAAAAAAACACTGGTTTTGTGATACATAGCAGATCTGTGGCCTACCCTGTATTTCAGTAATTTAAAGTAACTTTTTGAACTTCACATTTACATAGTTGGTTGCAAACACACTGGTTTTGTGGTAAATAGCACATTTGCGGTGTACGCAGCATTTCTGACAAATAAAATTTGTCAAATAAAACCGTTAACTTCTGTTTTTACATTGTTGGTTTGCAAAATCTAATTTTTTTTGATAGTGAAGTAATTGTATTGAATTGCTCCGTTACACTGTTGTGTGACCTAAAGAAATTTATTCTGTTTATGACACGGGCAATGCCTTACTGTACAGTGAACTTAATTGTTGACTATTGGCAGTTAAATGCAGCAGTCTCTTATGCTTCTTTATGACTCTGCTGGCAGGGTTTCTCAGGGCCATAACCATAGTCCTGCCCCAGAAGTGGAAGAGATTGAGTGCACGGATGCCCAACTACTTATGTTTGAGGATGGGGACAGGGGAAGACCACGGCAGCACATCTCTGATGATGACTACACACAGGTGCAAACCGCTGTGGCTTTCTGCGGTGTGCAGACCGACAAAGAGGGCAGGGGTGAAGACTGGGTAGGAGATGATATTGAGAACAATGAGGTCCTACACCCCAAAATATACCACTGAAATACATGTTTTCCATGGGCGGTGATAAAATCACAATTTTTTAGGCCAGGAATAACCTTTGTGGCCTGCGCTGCATATGTGCCGGGGATAATAATATAGTTAATCCGTCTGGGAGTTCATGGGTTGACATATTCCAATTATTTGCTGTCAAGTAACCCTGCACTGCATAGGTGACAGTGACCGAAAATGTGAATAATCCTCTTTTAAATTGTTGGGTGCAATATTACCATTTTTGCCAGGTACAAACGCCTGCACTGCCTAACTGTCAGGGAACTTACAATTGGCGGTTACATTCTTGCATGACATAAAGACTTTTTGGGTTGTGAAGCCAAAGGTACTAGTTTCCAACAACATGTTTTTATTTTTTTAAATAAATTGCTGTAGACCCCAAAAAATTGGGAAAATATAAAAAAAAAAACAAAGTGTAAGTGCACGGTAGTATAACAATGGTTTGGTGAGGCCGGTATACATGTATATTCTTTATAAAGCACAAACAAGTCCTGTGGAATCCATGACTGGTTCTTTTTAACAAACGAAAGCTTGCCCACATTGGCTGCAGACAGGCGGCTGCGCTTGTCTGTGATAATGCCACCAGCCATGCTAAAAACAGGTTCAGACAATACGTAAAGGCGTAAAGGGAAACCTCAGGACATGTGCCCAATTTGAAGACCCGGAAGTTGAATGGGGCAGACCCAGTGAAGTAGCTAGAAATGATTGGGCACCACCCCTCCAACAGTAATTTTTGTGCAACCCCTTCCTTTGATGCCGCCATTCCTGGGACTACTAAAGATCGCCCTCTGAGACCAGGCCCAGCAGCTGTTCCATCCGCTTTCTACACTGTCTGTACTGCCACTGTATATAATTTCATTGAATAATACTGTTGAGGGGGCCCTGACAAAGTCTTTTAGTCCTCCTCCTCCTCCTCCTCCTGGATGGGCCCCTTCTAGGTCAGGGCCCCAAAGCAGTAGCTTCCCCTGCTTCCCCTGTAGCTATGCCCCTGGGCAGACCCATCAGTCAGTACGTGTTCTGTTTCACCATGTTGCTGAAATGCTTCCTCCTGCTAAGACTTTCCAGATCTGCTGATGGTGCAGGTTGTTGTGGCGTGATGACAAAGCTTTTTCATGTTTCACCCATCATAGCCCTGCCTTCTGAGGTGTTGGTGGTGACCCAGCTGTGTTGGCGACTTCTTCCTCCTCCTCCTCTGCTTTCACCTTGTGCTTCCACTGAGTCCCCGGTGTCAAGTGTGAATGCCATCAGCAGCATGTCTACTGGCGGGCGCATCTTCCTATTACACTCCAGTGAGGGAATTAAGGACAGCACGTTGTCCTTGTAACGGGGATTCAGCCGTGTGGCCACCCAGTAATCAGCAGGTTGTTGTGGCGTGATGACAAAGCTTTCCCACGTTTCGCCAATGATAACCCAGCCTTCTGAGGTGCTTGGCAAAATTATTTCAGCCATAGCTACGTGCACCTGCATATTAGGATGTGCTGACTAACCACATTTTGTTATTCTTTGCAGTTTGTACTGGAGTTGTGGCTGACTCTAGTCGGTTGTGCACTCCTAAACTGCCTGTTTGCCTCATAGGTTGATTTTAGTTAGCATGAGTATAAAGCTTAGCCCGCCCTCCCCCACTCACTGAAAGCCTTGTGGCATCAGGAGAGGTATTGTCACGACCGCTATCCCAGCAGCAGTCGTGTCGCACCAGACGGAAGGGAAGGGGGACCCTTATCTACCGATGGGAAATAGAACGGCCACCCCTGACAAACCCTAAGCTAGCACCTGTCTGCCCTGATACCCTAGACGGGGTGTGAACCCGTGCGGCGAGCAGGATGCCTAAACCCTGAGTCACCCTAAGAAGACTAGACTGGGGAAAGGCAGATGGGAACACTAGTCACCATCACTCATGTCTAGGAGAACAACAGGGGAAGACAGCAACAAACAAACAATCTCCAGCAGAGATAGACTTATCCAGTCACGAGCAGAGAAGATGATCCCAATAACGACAGTCCATGCCAGACAAGAGCTCCACAGCAATACCGTCAAACGATCTCCTTCAAAGGTCAGAATAGCACTGGAAGTAAGGACTATATCTGGCAATGACTGCAAGTGAAACTGAAACTAATATAGTAGCTGGGAGTGGCAGAGAGCACTCACCTGAGAAGAATGCCTACAAACTCCCAGTCAGGACAAAAAGGTTCACAAGGCAAAACCCGGATGACATACCCTGAACCACGGAGCAAACTCACAAGCAATCGCGAGTAGCAAGTCGCTGCGACCTTCTCTTCCCAGACCTATCTGGATCAGTCACAGTCGTGACAGGTATGGGGTGTATTCTTACTGCATCCACTGGTAGCCATTTGGCACAAGGGGATGTATGGAGTGGGCTCGGCATGCATGTTGGTACCTGCATTATTTAGATTCAATGGAGGCCATGTTGGCACCAAAATGACGAAAATTAAAAGAGGCCCAGCATGCATGTAGGACCTACGCTTCCTCAATGCTATGATAGATGTTTATGGCACATAAACATGTGTGTTTTAGTGTTAGGAACAGAGATTGCCTTGACATGTGGCAGACGGCTCAAATAATTTTGTACAAAATGTATTTGACAAGCATCTCTAATTTAAGCATAGCATTAGCAATATAAATACTTTTTTGTACTTTATTTGGATTGCAGAGTGCTGTTGCATTATATATTTAGTTTTGTTTTCAGCCATAGCAACGTGCACCTGCATATTAGGATGTGCTGAATAACCCCCTTTTGTTTTTCTTTCCAGCCTTCTAAAGTGCTGGTGGTGACCCAGCTGCCTGTGAGCTGGATTGCGTGCCACCCTCCTGAGAACACGGTTCCTCCTACTCCTCTTCCTCATCGTCCAGAACTGTGCCCTGCCTGGACAATTGTATTCCAGGCCAGGGCCTAAGTTGGTGAGGGAACCCACCCTCCGAGCCACTTGGATGTCACTGGCCTTAAGTTAAGGATAAGGCATGTATATAGTTTTGTTTCTTTATATAGTAAGTTTAGCTGCATTATAGTTATTTTAATATGTTTTTAAGTAAATTTGTAAATAGTTTGTTAATGGTTTAAATAAACGGGGGGGAGTGGTGTTGTGTGTATTTGATTAACTGAATTGATTTTCACTGTCTGGTGTTCAGGAATTTCTGCACCCCAAATTCAGCACATGTGGCACGCAGGTGATGTGCGTCAAACAGGCTAGGCCCAGACCTGCTATTATATTTCGCCCATTAGTGCACAACACTAGGGTGGGCTGGAGGCTCAGTGGCACCAACCAATCATCGGTCTTTTGTTCCATGCCTGTCCACAGCTCCTGCGCGGTGTGGGGTTTGTCCCACAAACAAACAAGTTTTAAAACAGCCTGATGTATTTTCCCCCTGGCTCTGCTGCTGTGGGTGGTAAAAGTGTTACACTGAGCAGATGAGGGGGTGGTAGAGGAGGAGGAGGAAGCCGAGGAGGAGGAGGAGGAGGTAACAGGAGGCAAAGAGAAATTCCCTGCAATCCTCTGGGGCAGAAGGACATTCGCAAAAATGCAATGCGTCTCAGGCCCAGCCACCACTGTATTTACCCAGTGTGCTGTTAAGAGAGATATAAAATTCATGCCCATGATTACTGGTCTATGTATCGGTTGTTATGTGGATCTTGCCACAGATGGCGTTGCACAGTGCACACCTGATTTTGTCCGCCACTTGGTTGTGTAGGGAAGGGATGGATCGCCTGCAAAAGTAGTGGCGGCTTGGATCCACGTACTGTGGGACAGCCACTGCCATAAGGTTTTTAAAACTGTCCACCAGACAGAATGACAGCATATCAAAGGACATGGAATTTTGAAATCAAGGCATTCAGAGCCAGGGATTGCGGGGGGGTAGGGGGGGACTTCCTCTTTCTATTTCCCTTTCTCTCCAGTGTTTGGGAGATGGACAGCTGATAGCTGAACACTTCCATGGGATTCGGTAGATATGCTTGGTGACGCTGCCAGATGTGGTGGTTGCCGCCTCATCCTCTGTTTGCTGGGTGGCAAGTGCCACTGTCACTCACTTGGGCTCAGGTTTAGAATGTTTATTTATTATTTTTCTGTATTTTATGTTATTTTAAGTCATTTCCCTATCCACATTTGTTTGCAGGGCATTTACCTACATTTTGCTGCCTTTTCACAGCCCTCTAGCCCCTTCCAGGGCTATTTTACAGCCATTTTAGTGCCCAAAAGTTCGGGTCCCCATTAACTTCAATGGAGTTCGGTTTCGGGGTCAAGTTCGGGTTAAGTTCGGATCCCAAACCCAAACTTTTTTGTGAAGTTCGGCCGAACCCGTCGAACCCGAACTTCCAGGTTTTCGCTCAACTGTAGTGAGCAGTTAAAAGATAAGAGCTACATATCCAACAGACACAGCAGCTCTCTGAGGGATTAACTGTAAAGCAAAAATAAAAAGTCTGCAGAGACAATGAAATTGAAGGCTGTGGAGCAAAGTGTCTTAAAAATATTTAATCGAGATTAACAGAAAAAATTATTTTAGCCTAAAATGAGCAAAGTGCAATAATAAAACTAAAACGCCCTGAATGCGTCTATAATAGTGCTGATCAATCATGCTCGGCTGAACTGGTGTCATGTAGTAAGTATTCCTATATAGCAGAAGTATCATTTTATAATTCAGTACAGGTCAACATTTAGCTGTATAGTGTAGTGGTTGAGGTTCTTGGGTCTAATGTAGAAGGTTGTGAGTTCAAATCCTGGCAGAAACTTTTCAAAACCAGAGGGTACATTTAATTTATATATATATATATATATATATATATATATATATATATATATATACGTTTTTACCCATAATATATTTACATATATTATTATTATATATTTAGAATGTATAATATATTATAATATATGTAAATATATTATGGATAAAAACTTCAGTAGTAGTTTCCCACATATTATGCATTCATATATATCAGAAGTATGATGAATATATATATATATATATATATATATATATATATATAATTGCTAAAAAAAATATTACAAAAAAAAATATAAAATGTAGAAATACATGGAGCAAAAAACAATAATAAAATACTAATAGGAGTGTATTATAAACCACCTAATATACCAGAGTCCACAGAAAATCTATTACTAAACGAGATAGACGAGGCGGCAAATCATAATGAAGTCGTTATCATGGGGGACTTCAACTACCCAGATATAGACAGGGAAACTGAAAGCTGTACATCCCAAAAAGGAAACAGGTTCTTGGCAATAGCCAAAGACAATTTCCTTTCCCAACTGGTTCAGGACCCCACTAGGGGGACGGCCATACTGGACTTAGTATTAAACAATAGACCTGATAGAACAACAGATGTGCAGGTTGGGGGACACCTGGGAAATAGTGACCATAAAGTTATAACCTTCCAATTATCCTTCAAACGAGAGTTTCTAAAGGGAGGAACAAAAATACCAAACTTCAAAAAAGCTAAATTTAGCCAACTAAGCGAGGCCATAGGCCTAACTAACTGGGACAAAGTCCTCAAAAATAAAAATACAACCATAAAATGGGAAATTTTTAAAAGCATTGTAACATCTAATTGTGAGAGGTACATACCTTATAGGAATAAAAGGCTAAGGAACAATAAGAAACAAATGTGGATAAATGGAACCGTAAAGAAAGCAATAAATGACAAAAAGAAAGCATATAAATCACTAAAACAGGAGGGGAGTCAGGAAGCACTGATAAACTATAAGGAAAAAAAATAGAATATGTACAAAACTAATAAAATTTGCCAAACTAGAGACCGAGAGATTAATTGCCAAAGAGAGTAAAACTAACCCTAAAATGTTCTTCAATTATATAAATAGTAAAAAATATAAATCTGAAGGAATCGGCCCTCTACATAGCAATGAGGGGGGTGTTGCAGAGAGCGACGAGGATAAAGCAAAACTATTAAATATTTTTTTCTCCACTATATTCACTGAGGAAAATAAACTGTCAGATGAAATGCAGAATGTAAAAGTAAATTCCCTATTAAAAGTGCCCTGTCTGACCCAGGAAGAAGTACAACAGCGACTTAAAAAGATTAAAATAGACAAATCGCCAGGACCGGATGGCATACACCCCCGTATCCTAAGAGAATTAAGTGATGTCATAGCCAGACCTTTATTTATGATATTTACGGACTCTATACTGACAGGGAATGTTCCACAGGATTGGCGCATAGCAAATGTGGTGCCAATATTCAAAAAGGGTCCAAAAACAGAGCCTGGAAATTATAGCCCGGTAAGTTTAACATCTATTGTTGGTAAACTGTTTAAAGGGATTCTAAGAGATGCTATTTTGGAGTATCTCAATGAAAATAAGCAAATAACGCCATATCAGCATGGCTTTATGAGGGATCGGTCATGCCAAACGAATTTAATCAGCTTCTATGAGGAGGTAAGTTCTAGACTTGACAGCGGCGAATCAATGGATGTCATATATCTGGACTTCTCCAAAGCATTTGACACCGTACCTCATAAAAGGTTAGTATATAAAATGAGGATGCTCAGACTGGGAGAAAATGTCTGTATGTGGGTAAGTAACTGGCTAAGTGACAGAAAACAGAGGGTGGTTATTAACGGTAGATACTCAGATTGGGTCATTGTAACTAGTGGGGTACCTCAGGGGTCAGTATTGGGCCCTATTCTCTTCAATATATTTATTAATGATCTTGTAGAAGGCCTGCACAGTAAAATATCTATTTTTGCAGATGAAACTAAACTGTGTAAAGTAATTAACATTGAAGAGGACAGTTTTCTGCTACAGAGGGTTCTGGATAGATTGGAGGCTTGGGCAGAAAAATGGCAGATGAGGTTTAACACTGACAAATGTAAAGTTATGCACATGGGAAGGAATAATGCAAGTCACCCGTACATATTAAATGGTAAAACACTCGGTAACACTGACATGGAAAAGGATCTAGGAATTTTAATAAACAGCAAATTAAGCTGCAAAAACCAGTGTCAGGCAGCTACTGCCAAGGCCAATAAGATAATGGGTTGCATCAAAAGGGGCATAGATGCCCGTGATGAGAACATAGTCCTACCACTTTACAAATCACTAGTCAGACCACACATGGAGTACAGTGTACAGTTCTGGGCTCCTGTGAACAAGACAGATATAGCAGAGTTGGAGAGGGTTCAGAGGAGGGCAACTAAAGTAATAACTGGAATAAGGGATCTACAGTACCCTGAAAGGTTATCAAAATTAGGGTTATTCACTTTAGAAAAAAGACAATCTAATAACTATGTATAAATATATCAGGGGTCAGTACAGAGATATGTCCCATCATCTATTTATCCCCAGGACTGTGACTGTGACAAGGGGACATCCTCTGCGTCTGGAGGAAAGAAGGCTTGTACACAAACATAGAAAAGGATTTTTCGGGGGCGTGTCCTACTGCCGCACTGAGAGGACGCACATCTTGGAGCTCCGGTCCTCAGACTCAAAATCGCTCCTAATCTGAGGCCCCTGCTTGGACTTTTGCCCCTCTGAGAGTCCTATTATACCCCGGCAGTGCATATATCTGCTTGGGGAACCGGAGGAAAGAGTTTTGCCGCGAATTTCCAGGGCGCCGGAGTTGCGGCCTGGTCAGGCCTAGCGCCCGCCTGACTCCTCCACGCGGGCGGAGGCTGGTCGGCTGACCGGATAACTGAGTACTTACCCAGCTTTACCCAGCCGGACCCGGTGGCCTTCTTCGAGCATTTGGAGTGCGAGCCGGCTCACCTGACGGTGTCCGGTTAGGGCCCGGACGGACGGGCGTCATTTTCAGCCTTCCACGCGGCGTTACTGTGACCCGGCCCTGTCGACCTGGAGATCTCTCCTGTGCTGAGCCCTCCAGAAGTCATCATCCTTTGGATCCCGTGTCATCACCGGCGCTGAGGTTACGGCACAAGTGCAGCAGCTTGACCTCCAGTCCCTCATTTTCAGCCTCAGGAGCACCTGCCGGAGAACCGCCCTCGGACATCCGGGGACTGATAAGTACTTTCTTCTCTCCTCACAGGCCATGCCTGAATTTTTAAGGTCTTGCCCAAGACTATAAGTGTTATAATAAACATTTTTTAAAGGGCCAGCGGTCCAATTTCTCCCACTGCCAGGACACCCTTATCCTGGTACTAAGTCTGACCTGCGCGGCGGAGGGGCACATCCTCCACTGCGCCCGTATAGCTACCTCTTCTACCCCATACAGGTTACTTGAAGTGATGTAACCTTTTCTACTCAGCAGCCATCCAGGCCCAGCTGCATTCTCTGTTCCCTCAGCCAACTTCGCTGGTTCCTTGGCACCCTTCTACATCTACTCTCTCATCCTGCTATGGTTAAAATAGGCCCTGCAAAACAGAGGGACTCTTCTCTAAAATCCAGCCATAGGCCACTGGACTCTTTTTTACAAAGAAGTCGCCCAGCAATTGCCAGTGACAGCGCTCGTTCTTCTAATCCTTCACCAGATACCGCCACGATCCGTGGTACCCCACAGCGTGCTATCATGGACAGCGACACAGAAGAAACATCCAGGGAGAAAAATATGCCCATTTCTAGGGGCTTCTTGGAAAAAGCGTTGACTAAAGCACTAGATCCTCTGTTAAAAGAATTTCAGGACTTCAAACAAGAAGTCAGACATATTGGAAACAGAGTAGAGCAGCTAGAAAACACGCAAGCGCAAATCATCTCCTATACATCAGCGTCCTCACAAGCCTTGTCCTCCTGCCAAAACCACCTGAATAAGATCGTAAACTGGATGGAGGATCAGGAGAACAGGGCTAGGCGGAATAATTTACGTCTGAAAGGTGTACCGGAATCTATCCTTCCGGAATCCCTGCCTGACACAGTGAAACAATTCTTCATAGCCATCCTCGGTGAATCGTACCCCCTGGAGATTTCTATTGAACGCGCACACCGCGCTCTCAGAGCTAAACCTCCGCCTTCGGACCCCCCAAGGGACGTTATTTGCAGATTGTTCCACTCTAAGGTCCGGGACGATATACTGCGCTTTGCCAGAACCCATCCACTGCCTATGATTGAAAACGCTACTGTCGCTATTTATCAAGATCTGGCTCGCACAACCCTCTCAAAGAGAAGCCTCCTCAAACCTCTCACAGATGTCCTTAGGCGTAGGAATACGCCATACAGATGGTTGTTCCCCTTCGGTCTCTCAATTAACCATGATGGTAAAAGATTGATCCTGCGTGACCATTCGGAGCTATCAGACCTCCTACAGCAGCTCGACATCTCGGATCTGGACATTCCGGACTGGTCACCCATCCAGGATCTCTCGTCACTCCCTATGATTCCACCATCCACCCCGTGGGAAACCGTCAGCATGGAAAAGAGAGGAAGACAACGCCGACGCCAAGGAAAACTGACCCCCAGGCGAATTAACCCAGATCCGACCTGAGTTTGGAGTAGATTGTAACGTTGTCCTTCTCTAATACAAGTTAATGTTTTGACCTATCCTCACTACTTTCCCATCTAGCGTTATCTCACTTCCCACCTGCATCCACCTTGCAGAGAGACGCTAGATGGAGGAGTGACGTTTTATTCCAGAGACTACCCTCTTAGGTTTTTTTTTTTTTCGGCCTAGAGGACTACTCTCTGAGCATTACTCACTAGTGTTGGGTTAGGTTTTGCTTTTAGACGTTAGTCTTATTTGTTTTTCCATAGTTCAGGAAACGTTAGATATACTGATATGTAGTCCTTTCTGTGTCTGTAGAACCACTCTAACTCTCGTGATATCGATGCCCGGGCGGATCTTGGCTTTCATCCATGGTTTCCCCTCTGGGGTTGCCGACGTCCTTCCTGGGCATGGATTTTACGAAGGAAATACGATTTAGTAGTTAACTTTCTAGGAAACCTAAGGAACAGTGAATCCCTCCCGTAGTGACGGTTTCTAACTCTAGATCATTGGCCAGGATGATATGCATCAAGTATGTCATTACATGAAACTAAGTTTAATAATATTCGTGCTCTACGTTTTGCACCCTGCTACATGATATTTTGTAGTTTGCTGTTTAACCTATGTTTGCACTTTTCTCTCTTTTATAACCCTGGGACCCCCCATCTTTTCCCTCATCCTCTCATTCCTCCTTGGAGTCGCGAGGTCTTTTTCGGTAAGTCTATATTACTAACTGATCTCATCACACTATGTCCGCTACATCACCCCCACTCATTATGGGATCCATAAAATTGATCTCCTTTAACACCAGAGGACTTAATGCAGCCGTAAAACGCTCACAAATACTGCATAGCTGTAAAAGTCGGGAGCAGATTTGCTCTTTTACAAGAGACACATTTTAGACCATCGAAGGTACCCACATTTCACAAACATTTCTTTGATAAGTGGTTTCACGCTTTCACCCCGCGTAAAAACTCCTGTGGTGTTTCTATCGCGGTGACCAAACGCACCTCTTTTGAATTACTGGACTCGTACAGGGATCAGGAGGGGAGAGTTCTCCTATTGATTGGTAAACTTGAGGGCACCGTAGTCACCTTAGTAAACTTTTATGCTCCAAACCAACATCAAGCCAAGTGGTTTAGATCCACTATGGCGTTGATAGATAGCCTTAAACAAGGGGAACTAATTATAGGAGGGGACCTTAACGTCTCCATTGACCCTCTACTCGACACATCTTCTGGGAAATCCTCACTCTCATACAAGACGCTGAAGCACATCAAAACTACACTACACATGTTTTCGCTAGTCGATACCTGGCGCTTTCTTCACCCCACCGAGAAGGACTTTTCTCTTTATTCTCAACCGCACAATTCCTACCATAGAATTGATTACTTTTTCATACACAGTTCCTCCCTTCCTAAGCTCTTATCCGCGACCATTAGGTCCAGTGTCCACTCCGATCACTCCCCGATAGATCTGTCCGTGGCGCTTAAACCACCCTCCCTAACTAAGCCTTCCTGGCGCTTAAATGAGACACTCCTGTCAATACCAGATATACGCTCCAAAATAACAAAAAGGTTGGAACTCTACTTTGCCCAAAACAGGACTGACGACACATCTGTACCAATTATATGGGAAGCACATAAGGCCACCATTAGGGGAGAGTTCATCTCAGTCAGCTCACATTACAAAAAACAGAGGGACGCCCGGATTAAGCAACTACAACTTGAAATTGAAAAACTTGAAAAACTACACAAGCGCTCACTGGCGCTTTCCCACCTCCAACCACTTACGGCAGCCCGACTAGAACTCCGTGACATTTTTAACAGTAACTCTGCCAAAGTCTACATGTCGGTTAAGCACTCTTTCTATGCACATGGCGATAAAGCATCTAAATTGATGATGTCCCTCATCAAAAAACGTAAATCCCGCACACATATACACGAAATCAAGACGAGCTCGGGCTCCCTGGTTACTGACCCAGAAATCATTGAACGGGAATTCCTGGCCTTTTACTCTTCCCTGTATCAGCTACACTCTACTGATTGTGACAGGGAACAGATCACCCATATTAACCATATTAATGACTTCCTCTCACAGTTGGACATTCCTACACTATCTTCAGAGACAAGAGACAAACTGATACTCCCTTTCTCTCTTGCTGAGGTCCAGTCCACCCTGAAACGCTGCCCAAAATCCAGAGCTCCGGGTCCAGATGGACTGCCATCTTCCTACTACTGTTCCTTTTCCTCCCTTCTACTTCCGCAGATGGTAGACACCTTTAATGCATATTTATTGGGTGTTCCAATACCCAAACAGGCCTTAGAGGCATACATAACGCTTATACACAAGGAAGGGAAGGATCCCTCCCAATGCAGGAGTTACAGACCTATCTCGTTACTTAATACGGACATTAAGTTATACGCCAGTCTGCTTGCCAATAGGCTTAAACCCCTCATTCCTTCCTTAATTTCTCCGGAGCAAGTGGGCTTTGTGGCAGGAAGGGAGGGGAAGGATAATACTATGCGGATTCTATCCATCTTACAGAACACCACGCACAAGAAATCCCCACTTGTGTTATTAGGCACAGACGCGGAGAAAGCTTTTGACAGGGTGGACTGGACCTATATGAAACTAACGTTGGCCCGTTTTGGCATCCCACAGACGTTTATATCTGCTATTTTCGCCATGTACTCCTGTCCCTCTGCACGGTTACGAATCAATAACTCTCTGACTGACTCATTTGACATACTCAATGGGACTAGACAAGGCTGCCCCCTTTCCCCTTCCCTATTTGTGTTAGCCCTCGAACCTCTGCTCCTCTCTATTAGAAACCATCCAGAGATCGTCGGCTATAACGACGGCTCAACTATTCATCACACAGCGGCCTACGCAGACGACATCCTCCTAATCATTACTAACCCTGTCTCTGCTTTCCCCGCGCTTCAAGCCTTATTAAGAAAGTACGGTGCTATCTCTAACTTTAAAGTTAACCCTTCCAAATCAGAAGCTATAGGCGTCAATTTACCCCCTGATATAAAATCCTCACTCCAGTGTCAATTTCCATACCAGTGGCCCCCCTCACACATCACTTATTTGGGGTTAAAAATCTCTCCAGTCTGGAAAAACTTATACACTCGAAATTATTCCCCCATTCCACAGCTATTCCAGTCTATTATAGAGTCATGGTCGTTTCCATTTCTGTCTTGGATGGGCCGGAAAAACCTGATTAAAGCCATTCTACTACCAAAACTACTCTACCTCTTTCAAACGCTTCCCCTCCCGATCCCTTCCGCCTTCTTCACGGAGGTGAGGAAAGTAACTAATAGATTTCTCTGGAAAGACAAGAAATCAAGACTAAGCTTCTCACTACTGACGCAGCATAAATCAAAGGGAGGCATGGCACTTCCAGATTGGGAACTTTACTACGATGCAGTGCACCTCTCGCGACTAATTCATTGGGTAAGATCTAGCTCAGATAAACTATGGGTCTCCCTCGAGGGAGAACTCTGCCCGGGCCCCTTACGTTCCCTCCTTTGGAACCTAGAAGACCTAAAATCTGCCGGTGTCCCAACCCGAAATATCCTCACCAAAACCACACTCTCTGTCTGGCTGAAATACAGATCCTCCTTGAGCCCACCTACCTCCCCACTCATGACTCTAGCAGACTTAGCCTGCTTCTACCAGGAAAAATCCACGGATTTAGGTCTCAAAAAATCGGAGCTACAATCCATTTTAATACACTCGTTCATGGACCCCGAGGTCATAGAAGACCCATTAGATAAGAGCTCACTTCATTTTCTTCACAAATCACGTATACGGGCTCTGCTACGCCCTTATTTAACACAGCAAAAATATCGTACGGAACTAACTACTTTTGAGAAATTCATGACTCTCCGATCTCCACCTAGGCACCTTCTCTCTCTTCTATACAAACTCCTGCAGGACACGAAATTCCCTCAAAATAGGAAATACATTAGCGACTGGGAGAGGGACTTGGACACTGTCTGGACAGAACAGGAGATCAAGCAGATATACCTTTTCTCACATGGCACGACACGATGTACTAGATTACAGGAAAACTCATTTAAACTAATTTCGCGATGGTACCTCACCCCAGTTCGTCTTAAACAGATGCGTTGCATCAATACTGACATCTGCTGGAGATGCTCTAACCCAGGCGCAGACTACATTCATATGTGGTGGCACTGCCCGACCATACGGCCGTTCTGGACTGAGGTCCTCGCTATAATCAAACAAATCTGCTCTTCTCCGTCAACTCCCTCCCCAGCCTCTGTACTTCTCCATATCAGATTGGATGACATCCCTCGTGACAAAAGACGTCTCTTTCATTTTCTAACTGCAGCTGCAAAATCCATTATTCCACAATACTGGAATTGTCCGGTCCAACCCTCAATCTCTCAGTGGCTGAGGAAAATAGACCATATTTACCATATGGAGGAGCTGTCCTCGTGGGAACGGAGAACGCACCACTCCTTCCAAAATATCTGGAGGGACTGGATCTCTTTCCGCGCCTCCCAACAAGCATTGGTTGCACTGTCAGACCCCACTTAAGTGGGTGTTTCTCCGGCCCTCAACATCTGGTGTTGAACATTGAAAACACTGAATACTATCTAGCATTATAATACACTATTTGACCTTCGTGACTTCATGGCGCTACTTTCCCCTTCCTCCCCCCACCTGTCTTCTCCTTTTCTCATCTATTATGATGATGTTTGTACTCTGTTTTTTTTTTTGTGATATTGTGACAATTTACTTCGCTTTATCTAAGTATGTACGATGTCGAACCTTACTATATTGTACTATTAATGTTACAACACTTTAAAACTAATAAAAAGAGAATTGAAAAGAAAAGAAAAGGATTTTTCACTGTAAGAGCAGTGAGACTATGGAACTCTCTGCCTGAGGAGATGGTGATGGTGAGTACAATTCAAGAGGGGACTGGATTTATTTCTTGAGTGTAATAATATTACAAGCTACAGCTACTAGAGAGGGGTCGTTGATCCAGGGAGTTATTCTGATTGCCTGATTTGAGTCGGGAAGGAATTTTTTTCCCCTTAAGTGTGGAAAATTGGCTTCTGCCTCACAAGGGTTTTTTGCCTTCCTCTGGATCAACTTGTAGGAAACAGGCCGAGCTGGATGGACAGATATCTTTTTTTCGGTCTTATATACTATGTTACTATATAAACTAAATTTAGCCTGTAATCTCTGAAACATTTCTGGTGGGATTTGAACTCACAACCTTCTACATTAGAGCCAAGAACCTTAACCACTACACTATACAGCTACATGTAACCTACAGTGAAATTTAAAATGATACTTCTGCTGTATAGAAATACTTACTACATGACAAACTATGAGATTTTTCTTACACAGTTTATCATTCAGCTTTATAGCTGAGTCATTAAGGTCCTTGCCTCTAATGTAGATGGTTGTCAGTTCAGATCCTGGCAGAAACTTTTTAGAAACATAGGCTAAATTATATTTAAATACACTGGGTGTCCCCAAGCACTGACTCCATGTATGGGCATAGCTACATATGGAGTCAGAGCAGGGACTCCTAAGCCGGGGACTCACACAGGGGGATTCCCTCATTGTACAGAGATCTTCTGCATAGACCTCTGTAGAGCACCCGAGCATCCCAAAGTGTTCTCCTCGAGCACCCGAGCACATTGGTGCTTGATCAACACTAGTCCATAACCTTTAATGTGACCAAATATTGATGATTATAGCTGGGGTGAGTGCTGGAGAGGAAATTACTATTTTTTTGGGTTGCTTTGTGTAACGGATCAACGGGTGTGGACCCGCTGTGCCACTTACCGGTTTGACTTTGGGCCAAACTTAGGAGCGGAGTCTAAGTGTCCCCCTGGTTTTCACCCTTTATCCCGCTCCAGGATGCAGAAGCTGGACTCAGCTGCAGGAGAGACACCAGGTCGCTACCGCAAGAGTGGTCCCGGTTAAGTGGCAGCTGGCCGGGCAGGCCAGAAAGCCCGATGCTAGCATCGGGGAACAGGCAATATAGCAGACAGCCGCAGGATAATGCTGAGCTGAAACAAGCGGTATAGCAGAGCTAGTGCTGTGAGAACAGCAGAGCTGAGTTAGTCCAGGTGTTGCTGGTGTAACGATCTGTACAGCAGACAGAGGCGTGGTCGACATTCCTGGTCTTTAACTTGAGAGCAGCGAGGTACAAGAGGATCGAGACGAGGTCAGGATACAGGCAGAGGTCATAAACAGGATATCGAATGCAGGAACAACAGGAGCCTTAGCTGTAGGAAGTACAATATTGCTCAGGCATTGCAGGAAGGGGGAAGCACCCTTATTAAAGGTGGTGCCTGGCCAGGATTGGAGAGAGGGCGGACTCAGGGGCGTGCATTAACCCTTAAGGTACCAGGACACCTGCGGCTCCCACAAGATATAACAGAAGCTGTCGTAGCCTGCGACAGCGCAGGATAGCGGGTCCGGAGCCTGCAGCGAAGAGGAGGAGCCCCGCGTGCAGCTCAACTGAGGTACGTAGTCGGAAGCACTGCACGCTGGCGGCTGCAAACCGCCATTGTTACAGTTTGTTTTTATGGCCAATACAGAGAAAGCTGCTGTGCAATTCACTGCCAGGAATGAGAGAGGTGGACATAATTAACACATTATGAATGGTGAGCTGACTATTCAATGTGCATTTTTACATTTTTCTGCTTAACACAATACATTGACTTCTATAGGTTTCAATGGTGACTTCAGAAGAGCCAACAAGGTCCAGATATTATGGCTGCCAAAAAGCTGTGATATTAATGAGGTATTCCCATCTCATACATTTATGGTGTGTCCATAGGATACATCATAAATATCTGATAGATATCGCTTTCACCTCTGAGACCCAGACCTCATCTTTAGAATGCCCCCTCAATCCCATCCCACCTGGATTCAGTGTCTAGGGGTGGTCAGAACCATGAAAACAGCTAAACAGCCTGAGTTACTGTTTCCATAAATCCCATACAAGTGATTTGGATTTACGTAAATAGTGTTGCACAATGATCTACATTGTTTCTGTATCTCATGAGTTAAAGGCAGTCTGTCACCACTTCTGTAAATTTTAAACTGTTCCTGGTTCCCTGCTGGTCTCATAACCCAAACCCCAAACATAACGTTATGTGCTGTTTTTATTGTTTATTGTTCCCCAAAACAGCTTAGATCCCTATACAAATTAGTATAAAACAGTCCAAGGGGCTGTACCTATCAGTGACAGACCCCACCAATGTCATTTGATTATGTCAGGAGAAGAGGGGGGTTGAGTAAAGGAGCAGAAGTGAGGAGCATGGCTCGATTAAAATGGGAGTGGCTGGGCTCAGTTGTCAATAGCTTCAGACCCTTGGCCTCTTTTATACTAATTTGCATAGGGATCAAAAGCTGTTTTTCAGGAGCAATAAACATTGAGAACAGCACATAAAAGTATGTTTGGGATTGGGTTCATGAGAATTTCAGTGAAACAGGAACAGATTACAATGTTTGGAAGAGTTGACAATCTCCCTTTAAGAAAACATTATAGCTTATTGTGCTGTGCCGTTTTTGCAACTCTCATTCACTTGTATGGGAGCTATAAAAAACAAAGTAGCTCAGACTTCTCACCCATTTTGTAGTCCTAACTACTTCTGACCATTCCATTTAGGTTGGAGAAGATCAACGGGGCCCATTCTGAGATTGGAATACCGCTTTCTGAGGCTATGTGAAACCTGGCCTATTAAATGTCAAAAAGATCAAAGTAGATAAATGTACAGTTGTGTTCAAAATTATTCAACCCCCACTGAAATTGAGTGTTTTGGCCAGTTTGACATTGATTTTAATCATTTCAGTCATCTTGTTTACAATTAAATCAAAGAGGCACTTGTAAGTCAGACAAATATAACATAACATTTATAATGAAATAACCACAAATGTCTTTTCTGTGCCCACATCATTATCAGTTTTATTCAACCTCCAAGTGACATTCAATCTTAGTACTTAGTACAACATCCTTTTCCAGTTATAACAGCTTTTAAACGTGAAGCATAGCTTGACACAAGTGTCTTGCAGCGATCTACGGGTATTTTCGCCCATTATTCATGGGCAAAAGCCTCCAGTTCAGTCATATTCTTAGGCTTGCGCGCTGCAACTGCCTTCTTTAAGTCCCACCAGAGGTTCTCAATCGGATTTAAGTCTGGTGACTGCGATGGCCACTTCAAAATGTTCCAGCCTTTAATCTGCAACCATGCTCTAGTGGACTTGGAGGTATGCTTGAGATCATTGTCCTGTTGAAAGGTCCAACGTCTTTCAAGCCTCAGGTTTGTGACGGACTGCATCACATTTTCATCCAATATCTCCTGGTACTGAAGAGAATTCATGGTACCTTGCACACGATGAAGCTTCCCTGTACCTGTAGAAGCAAAACAGCCCCAAAGCATGATTGATCCCCCGCCATGCTTCACAGTAGACAAGGTATTCTTTTCTTCATAGGCCTTGTTCTTCCTCCTCCAAACATAGCGTTGATCCATGGGCCCAAACAGTTCTAATTTTGTTTCATCAGTCCACAGAACACTATCCCAAAACTTTTGTGGTTTGTCCATATGACTTTTGGCATACTGCAGTCGTCTCTGCTTATTCTTTGGAGACAGCAAGGGGGTGCGCCTGGGAGTTCTGGCATGGAGGCCTTCATTACGCAGTGTGCGCCATATTGTTTGAGCTGAAACTTCAGTACATGCATCTGACAAATCTTTTTTCAGTTCCTCAGCAGTCACACAGGGACTTTTCTCCACTTTGCGCTTCAGGTAGCGCACAGCAGTCGAAGTCAGCATCTTCTTTCTGCCACGACCAGGTAGCGTTTCAAAGGTGCCCTTTGCCTTGAATTTGCGAATGATGCTTCCTATGGTGTCTCTTGGTATGTTTAAAATCTTTGCAATCTTCTTATAGCCATTGCCCTTCCTGTGAAGAGAAATCACCTCTTCTCTTGTCTTCCTGGACCATTCTCTTGACTTCACCATGTTTGTAAACACACCAGTAAATGTCTAGAAGGAGCTGAGTATCACAGTCATTTTAAATCTGCCTAATTGGTGCGTATTATGCTTGATTGCTGCTCCTTGACATCCACAGGTGTTTTCAATACCTGATGGAAAACACTTGAATGAACCTCTGTTCTTAAGAGTGGTAGTCTTTAAGGGGTTGAATAATTGTGTCAATGATGAAATCACAAAAAAAAACATTTAATACTGTATTACAAAAACAATTGATGTCATTTTAGTTGCATTTGGTTCTTTAAAAAGTCCTTGTAAGACTTCATTCTGAACACAATTACAAATGTACACTAAATTCCCTAAAACCCTTTACAGCATTGGGGGTTGAATAATTTTGAACACAACTGTAGAATGTTTCGAGAATTGTTGTATGGTGCATTAATCGAGCCACAAACTTCAAGCAGCAGTATCTAAAATGTCTGAAGAAAATGTCTATGGTGGGAAAATTTCACCATTTAAAAAAAAAAACTGTTTATTAATGTACTTATCCATATATGCTAGGCAAATCACTAGCGGCATAAGGCATATGGATGGGGTAAAAAAAAAAATTATGTTCTTAGCCATGCTCCTGTTCGCCAGCAGTCAGGGACCGGATTCTGTCACAGTTCACATTGCAAGTTTGCAAATGATAATTCTTTTTGAATCAGATTATTTTTATTGAGTTTTGAAATTTTTCAAATGCAAGTACATCAATACCCCAACACGTCCCATGCAAATGATAATTCTACTAAATCCTTACTGGCAAAAATAAAATAAAAATCCTTTACAATAAATTATGTGCAGGAGACATGAATAATGTATCTAACTTCAGAATTCATTACATTGGACAGCTTAATATTCTGTCAATTTCAAGCTGCCATGTCTTACAGATGAGGCAAGCTTTAGCATGACAGCACTAGGATGGTGTCTACAGTATATTTTAGAAGTTTCTTCAAATGTTAATCTACAATAAAAAATAAAAAAACAAGCAGCATGTTTCTTTCACCTTCGTTTTTCTATCATCCAGCACTTACAGAACTTTGTTTATAAAAAAAGCTTTTTTTTGTTTTCATTTCCTAGATCTACCACTTCATTAGTATATAATAGTTCGCCCACCTAAATTGGCAGATTGTAGCATTTCACAGCGGGTCTGATACATCATCTACATGACTCATTCATCAATGCATCCCTGTTTAGAAAAAAAGACCTTTTTGTGTCACATCTCACAAGAAATCACTCACTGTGAAGCTAATGGAGTTTGAAGGGGGGGGGGGGTAATGTCCAAACACCACTGGTAATGATTTGTAAATTTTATCTATTAATCATATATGTTACTTCAACGTTCTAGATGCAAAATAGTGCTGATATCCAATAGTAAGTGGTCATCTTCTCTATTTTCACATAGCCCTATCTCAGAATTCACTGTAAAAGAAGAAGGAAAAATCATCATCCCTACTTACTCCAGTGCTCTGAACCAACAGTTATCATACCCTACAAAATGCAAAGGTGACTAAACCTGAATTTGTCTTTCAAGTCTTTGGTACTGCATCTTCAGATCCAGCAGGTGCCCATTTGAGGTTGAGGAGACTACACCTAAATGCTCATCAATTCTGCTAAACTGCAAGTGAATGGGCTATTTTATACTCCAAACACATGCTATGGGGAAATCTGTGTGCATTTTCATCGGTGGCTTTAAAAATAAATCAATTAGAAGAATGAGTATCATAGAGAATCCACAGATTAGCACCAGGAATTGTAAAATGACAATTGAAGCTTACAGAAACAATAGTAATCAATCAAGTGTGGGTCATGCAATTTCAATACTAGCTTCACAGAGGAGATGCATTATCATTGATAAAAGACAACTCTCGTATAGGAGTAGGAGCAGGCTCGGACTGGCCCACAGGGGTACAGGGGAATCCCCCGGTGGGCCTCTGAGCATGGTAGGCCCCTAGTCTCCCACCCCCTGCACAAGTGGCTGATAACACAGTAGACTTACTGCACTACATACATATATTCAATGTACAGCACCTCAACCAGCCTATGTTCATATAAAAAATTTGTTAAATTATTTACTATATTCAAATGTATCCATACAGTGGGCCCCCAAAATAAATTTTAGTGGTGGGCCCTAGGTACCCCAGTCCGACACTGTATCGGAGCCATACTATTCAACCCAAGTGTTAGTGAATACAAAACATAAAAGTAAATAAACTAACAAACAAAGTACTCCAGGGCCAACGGGTACCGGGGGAGAACACAGTCGGGATTCTGACCCTGTGTGATCTCTCTAAGTCTCAGCCCAGAGATACACCCAGATGGTAGGTACACTCTATCCCCGTACCTACACCTACTATGCCCTAATCAGACACCGACTTTGTTTCCCCCCAATACCCGTTGGCCCTGGAGTTTTTTTGTTCCTTAGTTTATTTACTTTTGTTGTTTTGTACTAACTAACACTTGGGTTGAATAGTCTGGCTCCTATAGGACGGTTGTCTTTTATCAATGATAATAAAAGCTATGTTTTAATGGTGCATGCCGCCTCAAATGACAATTGGACTAATGCTGGTGTGGCTCCATGAAAAGTCACAGTAGTCTGAGTGAGGGCTCAGATAGGCCTCGTTCACCTGGTAGATTTTGTGGGTGGATTTCCCCGTGAATTCCATACTGAAAACCACATAGAATCTGCAAGGTAGCCACATGCCGTTGTCAAGGAGCGGCCATGATGCCACCCATACCACTGAAGATTTCCAGAACAAAAACACTGTCAAAATGGAACTAAAGCTGGTATATTCCAGATTAAGAACCACAGCGGAAACCCAAAGGGTTTTGATATGGATTCCACAGAGGATTTTTCTGGTGGAATAATCTACTGTGGACCCTCTTATTTATATAAAATACATGTAGGATTTAATCTTAAGGTGTGGACATGCCCTTAAAGGCTATGTACACCTTTGGGGACAATTTTTCTAATAGTTGATTGTACACATTATGAGCTAAAAATCATTTTTTCAATTGGTCTTTATTAAAAAAATATGGAGTCATGTTTCTGTACAGAGCTAAGATGCAGTGATATTCCAAGAGGGGGAGGGGGTTGGCACCTGCCCCAGGAGCCTTCTGTCAGAGGGGTGGCAGAAGCAATGAGCTGCAGTCCTGTCTCTCACTGACCTCTCAGCTCCCAGCGAATCCTTCTCTTGTTCAGGCCAGCACACTATATGATAAAGCAGGAAGCCTTCTGCTCCCTGCTCATCCATTCAGCCTGCAGACACTGATTGCACTGCCAGCCTGTGTGAGAGCAGCCTTCAGACCGGAAATCTGCTTGTGCTCCTCTCACACAGTGCTGCTGAGAGTTCTGTGTCTGCAGGGGAGAGCTGGATCTGAACATCAGGAAAGGGACAAGGTGAGTAGTTACTGATTTTTTGTTTTATTAACAGAGGGGGCACAGAGGGTCTTACTATTATGAATGGGGCTGTGTGGTGATTGGTGCACTTACATATGTTTCCTCTGGTGGTCGCATGCAAAAGGGACCACCAGAGGAGCAGGCAGCAGGCATATCAGACGCTGTTAACAAAACAGCGTCTGATATGCAATTTTTTTTTAACTACTACAGCCTGCATGATCAGCGCTGGCAGGCTGTAGGTAAACTTCCTCCCGACGCGATCCTGTGAGCGCGCGCGCGCTCACAGAAAATCTCGCCTCTAGCGAGATGACGCGCCGACACGTCAACGAGGAATAACTGGGCCGCCGCGATCACGCGTATCTGCGTGCGGCGGTCCAGAGGAAGTTTAGGTATCGCCACTCGGTCAGGTTTCTGTATGCAGTTTTGAAAGCCAAAATCAGGAGTGAACCAAAAAAGAGGACACGTCATTCTGTCTTTTATACTTTCTCTCCTTTTATTATCCATTCCTCATTTTGACGTACAAAAGTACACGCAGAACCCTGACCGGGTGGCCATACACTTATAGGGTCAGGTTGCTGCTCTTTAACTCTAGTAGGTTCACTCTAAAATGAAGGATATTATGTAATTGCCTCATACAGTACAAGAGACTCCCAGATTGACTGATCTTTGATCTGTCATGGTGGATTCTTCTGCTGGTAATAACCAAAAGATTATTGTACGGAAGTCTAATTAATAACTAATGCTTAGGAAAACCTGTTTAAGATCTCATGAGGATCTATACAAGATCCAAACTGCATAAAGCAGTAAAACAATGCCCATACTCTACCACCACATGTCTCAATTGAATTTGATCTGAATTTCAGGAAAACTTTGATTCACCACAGATCCAACTTTCCTCTCGTTTTGTTGCAACAAATATATTTTTTTTCCTAAAATGGCGGCTGCACATGTTACAAAGTGAAAATAAGAATCCCGGGAAGGAGATATGACTCATAATGTTGTTAAGCCAGCCAATTAGCAGATAGCCATCCCCTTTGATGTCATAGCACTATAAAAAACCTAATCCCGCCCTGTCTCCGCCATTTTACTGTGAGCTGAGCATAGGAAGAGACATGTCAAGTGCTAGGGAGAGTGTTTTAGCAATCTTTTAATTGTAGAATATTGAATAGGGACAGGGCAGGGACATTGTAGGGAGATTGTTGGGAGAGTTTTTTAGGAAGAGCATAGGGAGACCACAGGGACAGTGCAGGGACAGTAGTTTATCTGCTGGGCCATTTGCACTTAATCTATTCTGTTATACATAAACTGACTGTGAATCAGGCTTAGTCTCAACAGCCGGTATATAGGCGTGTGTACCTAGTTAATCTGCTGCGCCATTTATAATTAATCTGTTCAGTTATACATACAAATATGGTATATTAGACTCATTGTCAACAGGCGGTTTGATATAGGCACTTCTATATAGTTCAGCTGCTTGACCTTTTATATAACAACAATCCCACTTTGACAGCGGTTATTGCGTTGCTTCAATTTCTAGTTGACCTTTTATATATAAAAGGGTTTTGCCACTTCAGCATATAGCATTTATTATGCAGAGAAATTTTCCATGGTTACGACCACCATGCCGTCCAGCAGCATGGCTGTGTGTCATGCTTCGGTGTGGGAGGGAAACACCACACCGAGCATAGGAGGGAAGGGGGGAACAGGGAATCAGGCCTGAGAACAAGGGAAGGAAGATGGACACCTCCTAGTGAAAACCCTAACCAAAAATCTGACTGACTACCAGTATGAACAGACCCCAAAGATAGGTGAGTTCATACACAGGAATACTTAGAGTCCTATCTAGCCCTATAGTCCTATCTAGCCCTATAGGACCCTGGTACTAATGGCAGGAATGAGACAACCTGTTCCTCCAAAAGAAAGGAAGAACAGGAGTCTCCTTCAGGTCTAATACAAACAATAGGGAAATGCAACACACAAAACCCAAACAAAATACAAAAGGGAAAAGAAACACTTAACTTCAAAGGAGCAATGGAAGCACCATGAACTCAGCTGAGATACAACCACAATCTATCCAAAGGTCCCAAACATAAGCTATAAACGGCACAGCATTGTGGGAGAAGCAACTATAAATAGAGAAGGTTAAAGGACCCTAATAGTCACACCTGGGGAAAGAAGTTGTGGCAAGCACCAGAAACAACACAGACATCATTTGATCCAAACGGAAAACATGTCACATCAAACCATGTGTTGCCAGTCTCACCGATCTTCTGCCACCTGTTGCGGGAACGTCTGTGACACTGTGCTTGTACACTATAGAAAAAAGAACCAGCCTACGTGAGCTCCCACGGTCCCGGTCACCAGAGAGGATGACATTTTTTCTTATAGTATGCAAGTATGACCACCACTGATGGATTGCAGGGTGGTGGTTGTAATTATGGAAACAAGCAATGTATAATGTGATAGAAAAATAAGCCAAGCCAGCAAAGGAGACAATATGGATAATAACAATACATTAGTAAGTGGCTTTGGACAGCACACATATAACATTGGGTGTGTATACATGTGTACATAGCTCTCAGTCACTGATAGTTGACCGGTCTTAAAGGGGTTGTCTCACTTCAGAAAGTGGCATTTATCATGCAGAGAAAGTTAATACAAGGCACTTACTAATGTATTGTGATTGTCCATATTGCTTCCTTTGCTGGCTTGGTTGATTTTTCTATCACATTATACACTGCTCGTTTCCATAGTGACAACCACCCTGTAATCTAGCAGAGGTGGTCGTGCTTGCACACTATAAGAAAAAATGCCAGCCTCTTTGGTGGCCAGGACCATGGGAGCTCACGTAGGCTGGTGGTTTTTTCTATAATGTTTAAGCATGACCTCCGCTGCTGGTCTGCATGGTGGTCGTAACCATGGAAACTTTCTCTGCTTAATAAATAAATCCCCTTTAATCTGTTCTGTAATACATAGACTGTGGATTAGAATTAGTCTCAACAGCTGGTATAAAATATAGGCACAAGTAGCTAGTTAATCTGCTGCACCACTAATAATTAACCTGTTCAATTACAGTGCCTTGCAAAAGTATTAACCCCCATTGACTTTTTTTCGTGTTTTGTTACATTACAGCCTTAAAGGGGTTATCCCACCTTTCAATTTTCAGGACGTCGCATCGATTTCCCGCTCTTCATCCCGCTCAGTCATGGGGTGTTGTCCTCTGTATTGACTGACAGCTGAAAGAGCGCTCTGCAGCTCTGCTGACTCCAACTACCCAGCCTGCGTGCGCGCTCCCGTGTCAGCCTTACCTCCTGCCATCCTCTCCTCCCTCTCTCCTCCCTTCATGCTCCCCGATCGCCATGGTAAGATCAATCACATATATCCTGTGAGAAAACGTAATTATGGGGCCAGTCTGGGCATAATAATCAGGCCAGTGTGTGGACAATTATGCGGGCAGTGTGGTACAAGTCTGGTGGATAATTGTGGAGGCAGAATGGTGGCAGTCTGGGAGCAATTCTGGTGGATGTGTGCGGACAACTATGTGGGCAGTCTGGTGGACAATTTGGGGGGCAGTGTGCTGGCAATCTGGGGACAATTCTGTGGGGCAGTCCGGGGACAATTCTTTGGGGCAGCCTGGGGACAATTGTGTGCTGGTAGTCTGTGGACAATTCTGTGGGGCATTGTGCTGGCAGTCTGGGAACAATTCTGTGGGGCAGTCTGGGGACAATTCTGGGGGGCAGTCTGGTGACAATTCTGTGGGGCAGTCTGGGGACAATTGTGTGCTGGCAGTCTGGGGACAATTGTGTGGTGGCAGTCTGTGGACAATTCTGGGGGGCAGTGTGCTAGCAGTCTGTGTACAATTCTGGGGGGCAGTGTGCTGGCAGTCTGGTGACAATTCTGTGGGGCAGTCTGGGGACAATTTTGTGGTGGCACTCTGTGGACAATTCTGGGGGGCAGTGTGCTGGCAGTCTGGGGACAATTCTGGGGGGCAGTGTGCTGGCAGTCTGGGGACAATTCTGGGGGGCAGTGTGCTTGCAGTCTGGGGACAATTCTGTGGGGCATTCTGGTGACAATTATGTGGGGCAGTCTGGGGACAATTGTGTGCTAGCAGTCTGGGGACAATTGTGTGCTGGCAGTCTGGGGACAATTCTGGGGGGCAGTGTGCTGGCAGTCTGGGGACAATTCTGGGGGGCAGTGTGCTGGCAGTCTGGGGACAATTCTGGGGGGCAGTGTGCTTGCAGTCTGGGGACAATTCTGGGGGGCAGTATGGTGACAATTCTGTGGGGCAGTCTGGGGACAATTGTGTGCTGTCAGTCTGTGGACAATTGTGTGCTGGCAGTCTGGGGACAATTCTGGGGGGCAGTGCGCTGGCAGTCTGGGGACAAATCTGTGGGGCAGTGTGCTGGCAGTCTGGGGACAATTCTGGCAGTCCGTGGACAATTATGGGGGTCAGTGTGCTGGCAGTCTTGGGACAATTCTGTGGCGCAGTCTGGTGACAATTCTGTGGGGCAGTCTGGGGACAATTTTGTGGTGGCAGTCTGTGGACAATTCTGGGGGGAAGTGTGCTGGCAGTCTGGGGACAATTCTGGGGGGCAGTCTGGTGACAATTCTGTGGGGCAGTTTGGGGACAATTGTGTGCTGGCAGTCTGGGGACAATTGTGTGCTTACAGTCTGGGGACAATTCTGGGGGGCAGTGTGCTGGCAGTCTGGGGACAAATCTGTGGGGCAGTGTGCTGGCAGTCTGGGGACAATTCTGGCAGTCTGGTGGACAATTCTGGGGGTCAGTGTGCTGGCAGTCTTGGGACAATTCTGTGGCGCAGTCTGGTGACAATTCTGTGGGGCAATCTGGGGACAATTTTGTGGTGGCAGTCTGTGGATAATTCTGGGGGGCAGTGTGCTGGCAGTCTGGGGACAATTCTGGGGGGCAGTCTGGGGACAATTCTGTGGGGCAGTCTGTGGACAATTCTGGGGGGCAATCTGGTGACAATTCTGTGGGGCAGTCTGGGGACAATTGTGTGCTGTCAGTCTGGGGACAATTGTGTGCTGGCAGTCTGGGGACAATTCTGGGGGGCAGTGTGCTGGCAGTCTGGTGACAATTCTGTGGGGCAGTCTGGGGACAATTTTGTGGTGGCAGTCTGTGGACAATTCTGGGGGGCAGTGTGATGGCAGTCTGGGGACAATTCTGGGGGGCAGTGTGCTTGCAGTCTGGGGACAATTCTGTGGGGCAATCTGGTGACAATTCTGTGGGGCAGTCTGGGGACAATTGTGTGCTGGCAGTCTGGGGACAATTCTGGGGGGCAGTGCGCTGGCAGTCTGGGGACAAATCTGTGGGGCAGTGTGCTGGCAGTCTGGGGACAATTCTGGCAGTCCGTGGACAATTATGGGGGTCAGTGTGCTGGCAGTCTTGGGACAATTCTGTGGCGCAGTCTGGTGACAATTCTGTGGGGCAGTCTGGGGACAATTTTGTGGTGGCAGTCTGTGGACAATTCTGGGGGGCAGTGTGCTGGCAGTCTGGGGACAATTCTGGGGGGCAGTGTGCTTGCAGTCTGGGGATAATTTTGGGGGGCAGTGTGCTTGCAGTCTGGGGACAATTCTGTGGGGAAGTCTGGTGACAATTCTGTGGGGCAGTCTGGGGACAATTGTGTGCTGGCAGTCTGGGGAAAATTGTGTGCTGACAGTCTGGGGACAATTCTGGGGGGCAGTGTGCTGGCAGTCTGGGGACAATTCTGGGGGGCAGTGTGCTGGCAGTCTGGGGACAATTCTGGGGGGCAGTGTGCTTGCAGTCTGGGGACAATTCTGTGGGGCATTCTGGTGACAATTATGTGGGGCAGTCTGGGGACAATTGTGTGCTAGCAGTCTGGGGACAATTGTGTGCTGGCAGTCTGGGGACAATTCTGGGGGGCAGTGTGCTGGCAGTCTGGGGACAATTCTGGGGGGCAGTGTGCTGGCAGTCTGGTGACAATTCTGTGGGGCAGTCTGGGGACAATTTTGTGGTGGCAGTCTGTGGACAATTCTGGGGGGCAGTGTGATGGCAGTCTGGGGACAATTCTGGGGGGCAGTGTGCTTGCAGTCTGGGGACAATTCTGTGGGGCAATCTGGTGACAATTCTGTGGGGCAGTCTGGGGACAATTGTGTGCTGGCAGTCTGGGGACAATTCTGGGGGGCAATGCGCTGGCAGTCTGGGGACAAATCTGTGGGGCAGTGTGCTGGCAGTCTGGGGACAATTCTGGCAGTCCGTGGACAATTATGGGGGTCAGTGTGCTGGCAGTCTTGGGACAATTCTGTGGGGCAGTCTGGGGACAATTTTGTGGTGGCAGTCTGTGGACAATTCTGGGGGGCAGTGTGATGGCAGTCTGGGGACAATTCTGGGGGGCAGTGTGCTGGCAGTCTGGGGACAATTCTGTGGGGCAATCTGGTGACAATTCTGTGGGGCAGTCTGGGGACAATTGTGTGCTGGCAGTCTGGGGACAATTCTGGGGGGCAATGTGCTGGCAGTCTGGGGACAATTCTGGGGGGCAGTGTGCTGGCAGTCTGGGGACAATTCTGGCAGTCCGTGGACAATTCTGGGGGTCAGTGTGCTGGCAGTCTTGGGACAATTCTGTGGCGCAGTCTGGTGACAATTCTGTGGGGCAGTCTGGGGACAATTTTGTGGTGGCAGTCTGTGGACAATTCTGGGGGGCAGTGTGCTGGCAGTCTGGGGACAATTCTGGGGGGCAGTGTGCTTGCAGTCTGGGGATAATTCTGGGGGGCAGTGTGCTTGCAGTCTGGGGACAATTCTGTGGGGCAGTCTGGTGACAATTCTGTGGGGCAGTCTGGGGACAATTCTGTGGGGCAGTCTGGGGACAATTGTGTGCTGGCAGTCTGGGGAAAATTGTGTGCTGACAGTCTGGGGACAATTCTGGGGGGCAGTATGCTGGCAGTCTGGGGACAAATCTGTGGGGCAGTGTGCTGGCAGTCTAGGGACAATTCTGGCAGTCTGTGGACAATTCTGGGGTCATTGTGCTGGCAGTCTTGGGACAATTCTGTGGCGCAGTCTGGTGACAATTCTGTGGGGCAGTCTGGGGACAATTTTGTGGTGGCAGTCTGTGGATAATTCTGGGGGGCAGTGTGCTGGCAGTCTGGGGACAATTCTGGGGGGCAGTCTGGGGACAATTCTGGGGGGCAGTGTGCTTGCAGTCTGGGGACAATTCTGTGGGGCAGTCTGGTGACAATTCTGTGGGGCAGTCTGGGGACAATTGTGTGCTGGCAGTCTGGGGAAAATTGTGTGCTGACAGTCTGGGGACAATTCTGGGGGGCAGTGTGCTGGCAGTCTGGGGACAAATCTGTGGGGCAGTGTGCTGGCAGTCTAGGGACAATTCTGGCAGTCTGTGGACAATTCTGGGGGTCATTGTGCTGGCAGTCTTGGGACAATTCTGTGGCGCAGTCTGGTGACAATTCTGTGGGGCAGTCTGGGGACAATTTTGTGGTGGCAGTCTGTGGATAATTCTGGGGGGAAGTGTGCTGGCAGTCTGGGGACAATTCTGGGGGGCAGTCTGGGGACAATTCTGGGGGGCAGTCTGGGGACAATTCTGGGGGGCAGTCTGGGGACAATTCTGTGGGGCAGTCTGGGGACAATTCTGGGGGGCAGTGTGCTGGCAGTCTGTGGACAATTCTGGGGGGCAGTGTGCTTGCAGTCTGGGGACAATTCTGGCAGTGTGTGGACAATTCTGGGTGCTGTGTGTGGTAAATTATGGGTGTGTAGACCTTTATTCGGGGGCTATGTGTGGTGAATTATAGGGGTGTAGACCTTTATTCGGCATAGTTATTTATTTTATTTTTTTCAAATCTCTATGCCTGAACACTGATGGTATGATTTTTTTTATCGTTTTTATGATTCAAAAGCACATTGTAATGATTACAATAAGGGTATATCCGAGTCAGAACTTCATGAATTGGAGACAACTATGTCATCAATGCAGGTAAGAGTAATTAATTATTCTATTTTCTTGATATTTAGATGTACTTTGTATGTATAGGTGCAAAAATCAAACTTTTTATTTAGTTTAAATCGGGTGACAGATCATTCCAAGACAACACATATTCTTTATAGTATAAGTATTATACAATGAATAAACTAATTTTTGGGGGGTTTGGAAACACTGTTTCCACTCAGTTTTATTCATATTTTTTTAAATAAAATATATAAAAAAAAATTATGCATAGCTTATGGTAAAAACGATATCCAACAAAGGGCTGTTTGATAAAATAAAATAAAACATTTCTGTACCCAGTTATTTCAACAAAGTCTATAAAGAACTCTTTCTATATATTCTTTAGAGGACTTTTTTTGGTCAGTTTTTTAATATATAATTAATTTATAATTTTGAATAATAAGAAAATATGAGTTATCACATACTCTGTTATAGCTAATTACAAAACTTTTTTTTTTTTTTTCCAGATATCACAGAGTGATGAAAGTTGGCTCAATGAAAGTCTTGATGAAGAAAATTTTCAAGAAGATGAGGTATTGATCAAGTAATAAAATTTAAAAACGTTCATTATAAAGAAACCATAAATATTTTTATTTTTATTTTATTTTTTCCGTAGGACATGATTAGGCTAATTGAGCGCCTAAGGAAAAAAAAAAAAAGAAAGCTAACCCAGGAGACGACTATTGTTTTCAGACCGAACCAATTGTGTATTCTGTTATAGCAGAATAAGACCCAGATAAAAGATTGCAACAATTGGACTGGTGTACATGTGGAGGCTGTGAAATCATGAAATCTGTGAATGATTGTTTATGTTGCTCCGAGATCTATGCCTTGGAAAGTTTCCTCTCATCAGAAATAACATGTATATGTAAACATCCATCTTTCAAGGATGTGTGTCAAGACAGGGATGAAATTATTCGTCTTCTTACAACTATGCAAATTACCACCGGTCGTGCTTTTGACATAGAAAATCCAAGGTAAGTTATTTTTTACTTTAGACATACATTAGTACTGCATTGCCACTTGATGTGACTGATCTTTATTATTATAAAAACCTGACATTATGTGTGAAGGGTATTTTAATTTTTTTTTTTTTTTTTTAGACATATCCTTTAAAAAAATAAAATGTTGCTCAAAACAAGAAAATCATTATAACCATTTTTTTTTTTTTCAACTTTCAGATGTCTTCGTCTAGCTGCATATCAAGCATTTACAATGTGGGTACATGGCCCACTAGGTAAACATAATCGGAGACCTATACCAACTTGTGTAGTGTTACAAATTCAAGCAAGCTTCCCTGATCCAAACGGTTCTTACACTGGTTTTCAATATTATCAAGGGCTGCCATCAGAAATTTTGGGGCCCCTTACACAGCTCAAGGCCTGGGCCCCCCCCCCACCCGACACTGTCCCAGTGGCGGATCCAGAGCCTGGTCTTTGGAGGGGCACTTACCCCAGGAATAGGAGATCATGGGGCCCCTGTGTCCCCGTCAACCCTCAAGCCACACCCACACACAGCCCCACCCATATATCGCGCCCATACCTCTTACATCCAAGGACGTCTCCCACACGGCCCTCCACACTGCCCCTCACTGAGTAATTTGCCCCCCCAAGTTAATTTTGCCCCCAGACAGCCCTGCATTATGTAATTTGCCCCCACACGGTCCTCCATTATGTAGTTTGCCCACCACACTGACCCCCCACTGACTAATTTCCCCCCCCTCACAAGTGAATTTTGCCCCAGACAGCCCTGCATTATGTAATTTGCCCCACACGGTCCTCCATTATGTAGTTTGCCCACCACAATAACCCCCACTGACTAATTCCCCCCCCTCACAATTGAATTTTGCCCCAGACAGCCCTGCATTATGTAAGTTGCCCCCACTAAGTAATTTGCCCCCACATGTCCCTCCACTATGTAGTTTGCCCGCCACACTGACCCCCACTGAGTAATTTGCCCCTTCCCCACAAGTTAATTTTACCCCCAGACAGCCCTGAATTATGTAATTTGCCCCCACAGTCCACACTAAGTAATTTTGCCCCCACACGGCCCTCCATGTAGTTTGCCCGCCACACAGACCTCCCACTAAGTAATTTGCCCCCACACAAGTTCATTTTGCCCCTCCATTGTTGCCCCCCCCCCCGTACTTGTGTCGCTGATTCCGGTCAGCTTGCTCCCCAGCACCGGCAGGAGGTACCCTTTCCTTAAATCCATCTCTGTGCATGGGCGTCCGCAGAAATTTTTCCGGGGGGGGGGGGGGATAATTTTATTGACATCCATGCTCTGCTTGTTTCTGAGAATGTAATGAAGGGGAGGGGCGACGTGATGGAAAAGCTTAAATGTATATTAGAAGTGCCATAACAGGAACATATTGAAAATATTAGTTTTTTGTGAACAACAGAAAACTGGTCAATTAAATAAAGGCTTTGGATTCGGGGGCTGGACCGAGAGTAGATGGATGGGGCGTGAATTAATATAAATTAAATTTAAATTTTATAACATTAAAGGTTTCGTTTATTTCAAGATAGAAAAGCATAAATAGACGCACCTAGGTTTTTGAGGAGAAAAATAAGAAAAAAATTATTTTTAACCAAAGGGGAGCATTTGGTGGGATTTGAACTAATGGTGGCCTGTGGATGGCACTGTTTTTTTTTTGGGGGGGGGATCTGAGGATGGCACTGTTTTGGGGGGGGGGGATCTGAGGATGGCACTGTTGTGGGGGGGAATGTCGATGGCACTGTTGTGCGGGGATCTGTGGATGACACATATATAGCATAGGATCCCCCCTAAGTGCCATCCACACTGATCCTCAATAAGTGACCCCCAACACTCAGAATTAATAGTGGTATAATAAAGCAAAGACCTTTTTTTCTTCAGAATCGCGCCACACTCCGGAGCCCAGTGCCGCCTCCTAGTTAATTTATTCACCTCACTTGCGGCTGACGTAATCTCGCGCAGTGTGTCTGCGTAAGATTACGGCGCTTCTCTTCAATTATGTCAGCGCCAGTGAGGGGAGTAAATAAGCTAGTTTGCACGTCAGACAGACACACACGCAGGGACAGACAGACAGAGACACACACGCAGGGACAGACAGACAGAGACACACACGCAGGGGCAGACAGACAGAGACACACACGCAGGGGCAGACTGACAGAGACACACACGCAGGGGCAGACTGACAGAGACACACACGCAGGGACAGACAGACAGAGACACACACGCAGGGACAGACAGACAGAGACACACACGCAGGGACAGACAGACAGAGACACACACGCAGGGACAGACAGACAGAGACACACACGCAGGGACAGACAGACAGAGACACACACGCAGGGACAGACAGACAGAGACACACACGCAGGGACAGACAGACAGAGACACACACGCAGGGACAGACAGACAGAGACACACACGCAGGGACAGACAGAGACACACATGCAGGGACAGACAGACAGAGACACACACGCAGGGACAGAATCATACACCATGGCCCTCAGAATACACCTGGATCTGTGCTATAAACCCCCTTAATTGCACCAGATTCCACTCCACTTGAACCCCACTGCTCCTGAGTGCTCCACCTGCCCCCTCATACATGAGCTGCCCCTCACCTGCTCTCCATGAAGCTTTGTGGACTCCAGGACTGCAGCACATCCTCCATCACTGATCAGCCTGCAGGCACACAGCCCCTCCTCCCTCCACAAGCTGCTGCTGCTGTCGGGGTTTGTCCATGTGACTATAAAGGAGCATGTGACCAGTGATGTCACAGACCTCCTTCTAGCAACTACATTCTACCCATGGATCTGCAGAGACTCCAGCTATCTTGTTCTCAGAACAAGATAGCTGGGCCCCGGAGCCCCGGGAGGTAAGCGACAGGCTGCAGAAGGAAGAGGGGGAGGAGCACTGGGCCCCAGAGCCAGCTGCCACAATAAAAAAAAAAAAAAGGTTCAGGACTGGCCGGGCCCCCCCAGGGTCAGGGCCCCTTACTGGGGTATGGGCTGTATCCCCCTGATGGCGGCCCTGCATGTGCCCAATTTGGAGACCCAGAAGTTGAATGGGGCAGACCCATCATTCAGTATGTGTAGACGTGTGCACACATACTGTTCCACCATTTTGCTGAAATGCTGTCTCCTGCTGAGACGTTCCATATCAGCTGGTGGTGCAGGTTCTTTTAGTGTACTGACAAAGATTTTCCACATTTCGACCATGCTAACCCTGCCTTCTGAGGTGCTGGCGGTGCCCCAGCTGCGTTGGCGACTTCTTCCTCCTCCTCTGCCCTCGGGTTGTGCTTCAACTGAGGTCCCATTGTCAGGTGGGAATGCCATCAGCAGCGTGTCTACCAGCTTGCAGAATACATTTCCCAGTCAGGTATGCAGTGCAGGGGTAGTTTGAAAGAAAAAAGGGGTACAGATCACCCTGCAATCTAAACGCCACCGAATTTACAGAATATATTTCCCAGTCAGGTAAGCAGTGCAGGGGTAGTTTGAAAGAAAAAAAGGGTACAGATCACCCTGCAATCTAAACGCCACCGAATTTACAGAATATATTTCTCAGTCAGGTATGCAGTGCAGGGGTAGTTTGAAAGAAAAAAGGGGTGCAGATCACCCAGCAATCTAAACCCTGCCGAATTTATAGAATATATTTCCCAGTCAGGTATGCAGGTGCAGGGGTAGTTTGAAAGAAAAAAGGGGTACATATCACCCCGCAATCTAGTCAGATAGACGCTTTTCTTCAGGCAGAGGTATTGATAAAAATTGTATCCCCTGCAAATACCCCTTTGTTTCCAGTAAAGAAGAAGCCAGTAAAGGGACAACCCATTAGCTATAGAATGGTTCATGACCTCCGGGAAGTGAACAAAGTAACAGTTTTGCAGACCCCTATAGTCCCAAATCCACACACTTTGTTATCACAAGACCCGCCTACAGCTGTATGTTTCACAGTGATTGATCTAGCAAATTCCTATTTAAGTGTCCCGTTGCATTCTGAATGTCAGTATTTATTTGCGTTTTCATTTAGGCCCCTTTCACACAAGGGAGTTTTCCGCATGGGTGCAATAGGTGATGTGAACGCATAGCACCCGCACTGAATCCTGACCTATTCATTTCAATGGGTCTGTGTACATGAGCGATTTTTTTACGCATCTGTTTTGTGTTGCGTGAAAAACGCAAAGTGTTCTTTATTCTGCGTTTTTCACGCAGCTCTGGCTCTATAGAAGTGAATGGGTCTCCAGTGCTGAGCCACGCCCCTTGCACGGATCACATGACGGTGACGTCACCCCAGGTCCTTTGGCTTTTCCAAAGTTCGGGTTCGTGGAGGCCGCCCCTTATGGATTCCATATGCCGGGATAGTCCGCGGTAGTAAAATCTATAACGGGATGCGGCGATTACCCCAACCCGAACGCCGAACTAATTTTTGAAGTTCGCTCATCTCTAATCTGAACCCATTACCTAGTATACCGACTTGCTTCTTGCTTGTTGGCCAATGTGAGACGGCTGAAATATTCTAGTCTGTAGTGAATTAGAATATTCTTCATTATTAAAAAAAAAATTCTCTTATGCCAAAAATTGGCAATGTAATATTCATGTAATGCGAATATTCTAACACCCAAATATATAGCACTATAGAATTTAGTGCTATATTTTCGTTTTTTAGAATATTGATTATTTTTTTTCCATCTGAAGTCATGATTCCTCTCTGCTAAAGTTGCTTTTTATAATGCTATATATTCCTGTTTTAGAATATTCGCATTACGTGAATATTACGTTGCCGAGAAGATAATTTATGTTATATTCGCGTAATGCGAATATTCTAACACACGAATATATAGCACTATAGAATATAGTGCTATATATAAAGCACTATAGAATATAGTGCTATATATTAGTTTTTTTGAATATTTGTCATTTTTTCCAATTTAATGTTAACAGTCATTGGCCCAAAAGCAACTTACGCAGGGGGGAATCATGACTTCAGATGGGAAAAAATAATGAATATTCTAAAAAAAGAATATATAGCACTATATTCCATTATTCGCATTATGCGAATATTTCATTGCCGATTTTTCGCAATCAATAGAATAATCTTGAATGTGAATATTCACGAATATATGCTGAATATTCTAACGAATATTCGCGAAATATCGCAAATTCGAATATTGCCCCTGTCGCTCATCACTAGTGTAAAGTTTCAAAAGACAAACAACAATTCTGCCAGGACAGAGTTGTCTTTCTGGGACATTGCTTGTCGCATGGTGTTCGGCACCTGACCACAGAAAGGAAAGAGGCAGTGGAGAAAATACAAGTCCCCAGAGGAGTGCAGTCCCTTACCCTGGGTTCAGACCTGAGCGTTCTTGAAATGCGCATTTTACGCGCGTTTTTGTCGCGCGTATTACAGCGCATTTTTGCAAATAGGAAACGCGCGTCGTACGCGCTTACTTGTGATTGACTACTGTGGTGTCAATCACAATACGCGCGACAAACGCCCCAAAAAAAGCTCAAGTACTTGTTTATGCGTAGGGCGTTTTAAAGCGCGTTCGTACGCGCTGTAAAACGCTCAGGTGAGAACCATGCCCATAGGGAAACATGGGTTTTCGCCTGTTGAGCGCAAGTGTGAACTTAGGGTCAGGGTTTTCTTAGGACTTGTGTCATATTGTCGCCCATGGATCAGATATGCATCTATGTTGATGCAACCCTTGTATGAATGCTTACCCTTTGATCCATTCTGTCTTACAGAAGAAGCTTTAAATAATTTTCATACACCCAAACTTTGCATCTTGTCAGCCCCTGCATTAGACATTTCAAAGTATGATAAGGAATTTAACCTGTTCTGTTCTGAAATGCAGGGTCACAGTACTGCTGTGCTTATTCAGAAACATGGAGACCGTTAGCCCGGTGGCGTACTTTTCAGCTAGATTGGACCCTGTTGCTCACGGCGCCCCCTCCTGTGTCAGGGCAGTTGCGGCAGTGCAGGCAATGATTGAAAAAGTCTCATAAGTAGTAAGGCTGACTAGTCAGCCTGCATTTGTGGGAGGGGCAAAGGCTCTTCTTAAACAAGCCACTGCCTCACTCCTGGGCGTGTGTTCTTCAGGTGCTGCTGGGTGTCATTAGTGAACTAGCCTCTCTGGTGGTAGGATTTCTTTCTTTGCAGCATGGAGCTTTATTTCGCCTGCTGCTATTGTAGCAATGCACACACTGCAATACATAAGTAAGTTGGGCCATGGCCATCCCTTCTGGCTGGTCGGAACCTGACTTTTCTAGCGAACGGGAGGCTTTGCCTCAGAATCTGCCGCCTCAGGTTTGTTTTGTTGGGGCTAAAAAATTTCTATTTCTTTTTTATTTCTATTTCTGTTTGTCGCATGGAAAGTTACTGCAGTTTGTACACAGTAAAGGAACAGTTACCCGGGCTGCATGTGACGTCATAATTGAAGATCAGACGCAGCTGTTGTTTGTTCAGGCCTATTGCTGTAGCTGTTCCTTGCCATGTGACTCCCCCTCCCCCAGCCACCACCATCTTTAGACTTCAGGTATTTTCCTTGCTTTATGTTCTAAAAACCCTGATACACTTTATGCTCTGCTCTTATTCTGAGCGGCATTTCCACGTTCGGCTTTACTTCTGTCTTATGCCTTCTTGCACCTTCCTTTATACGCCTCACACCCTCAGATGCATCTGTACGTCTTTAATTGTCCATCACTTTCACGCTGCTTGTTCCAAGACGGCCTTTACATTTTGCTGTTACAAATGTTTCACTCTCTGCTCACCGGAGCTGTGTCGACATGTCTGCTATTTTCATCATGCTTCCTACGTCAATATCATTTGAGTTGCATTCACCCGTTGGCTGTTACAGCCATTTCGTACCCAAGCCGACATGCGGAACTGTATTACATGCCTGCTATTACATGTTTCATACTCTGCCCACGGCCAGAGCTGCTACTGTTACTCCATTTTTTTCTGGCCGCACCAGACCCGTGTTCACACTTGGCTGTTGCATCATGTTGTTGTGTGTGGTTAGAGCTGCGTTCATGCGTTGGCTAGTATACCCTGTTTGCTCTGCTCACAGTCAGAGCTGTGTTCACATGTCTGCTGTTACAACAGGTTCATACTAGGCTTGTTTCTGAGATGCATTGACGTTCGCTGTCACATCATGTTCCTGCTCCACTCACATTTAGAGCTGCTGTTATACCTATTTTCATTCTCGCCTCACTCCCAGAGGAGCATTCACACTTACGCGGTCAAACTCACGACCAGAGCTGCGTTCATACGTCTATTGGTATATCATGTTTGCTCTACTCACACCCAGAGCTGCGTTCACACATCCACTGTTACTACAGGTTCTTTCCAGGCCCATTTCAAGTCACTTTTCACAGCATGTGTCATGCTCTATTCACAACCAGAGCTGCCGTTATACCAATTGTATGCTCTGCCTATAACCAGAGTTGTGTTCACACTTCTACTGCTACAACAGGTTTTATACCCCACTCGCCAGAGCCGCTTTCCATGTCAGCTGTCACTTCGAGTTAATATTTCATTCACATCCAAAGCTGCGTCCGCACGTCTTCTTTTACATCTTGTCCTCTACTCCATTCACTACTAGAGCTGTGTTCATGTGTCCGCTGATGTATCACGTTAATACTCTGCTCATACTCAGTTTTGCATTCTTACGTCTGCTTTATACCATGTTTTTCATGCTCTAGCCATACTCAGAGCCGCGCTCATACATTGTTACTCACATCCAGAGCGGCATTCACCCATCTGCTGCTGTTACACCATGTGTTACACTCTGCTCCCCCTCAAAGCTGCATTCTCCTGTTACTTGCTACTCTCAGTAATCTCAACGGGGCACTCCACACCCACTGCTTGGTACCGCTCCCGGCAAACATGGCTGCTTTCTTTTCAGGCTTACATGTTTTTTCCTCTGTGGTGTTTAAAAAATAAAATAAAAATAATCCTTTTAAATCCTGGCTCGTATTCACTCAGATTGGTCTCCTTTTACTCCTGGTTCGCATTCACTCAGATTGGTCTCCTGCCTAGTTCAACAAAACAGCTTCTCAGCGGAGGCCAGTGGTCCAATAGGAGCGAGTTTCCCACCATGTTTTCACAAGTTGTTCATTTGTTTGTCGCGATAAGGTACTTAGCTGAGCAAACTTGCAATGCCTCAGACGCTTTTTTTTTTTTTTTTTTTTTTCCATCTCTGTTAAGCGCATTATTTATGCACATTGTTTCGGATTACCAATATCAATATTTTCAATGCCTTTTGGCAGTTATGTTTCTTTTAGGCCACTGTTAGCCAATCTAGTCATCCAAGTTGCCGCCTATCCCATCAGGTCTAGCTCAAGTTTTAATCACTTCTCGTCACTGTCACGTCATTCAGATCAGTCTCTTGGCTCTGCGGGCCCGATGACTACTTCGGCCGCATGGCTTAGGGACCACTTGACTGCCCCAGCCTCATGGCTCCGGGGGCTCTATGACTGCTTCGGCTCCGAGGACCCAAAGACCGCTTGGCTCCGGGGGGCCCTATGACTGCTTTGGCCCCATGGCTCCGGGGGGCCCTATGACTGCTTTGGCCCCATGGCTCCGGGGGGCCCTATGACTGCTTTGGCCCCATGGCTCCGGGGGGCCCTATGACTGCTTCGGCCCCATGGCTCCGGGGGGCCCTATGCCTGCTTCGGCCTCATGGCTTCGGGGGTCCGACGACTTGTTTTCAATCCTGCCTGGTTGGTTGACCATCCATGATTCCAGGCTGATTGGGCCCAAATGTCCCACATTCATATCTGCTTCCCTGATTACTTGCATACGGCCCATGTTTTTAAACTAAAGTCTGTCGCCTGCGGTGTTCAGTCAGGTTCACTTGTTACTCAACTAAGTTTTCTGCTCCTTACGTTCTTTAGGTGTTACACTGTATTCATGTCCATTGTCCGCCATGCTCCAGGATCACACTTCAATTACTGGAGCTCAAGTCTTTAGGGACACCTGCCATGTTGGTCAGGTCACATTTTTGCAATGATATTCGCATGCCACGGTATTCGGGCCACGTAGGTTCAGTTCAGGTTCTGCCTGCCACGTTAGCCAGGCCCATTGTTCAATTGCCAGCACGTTATTGAGGCCACATGTTATAGTCATAATTTCCTGTTGTCTGCTAATTTATGTACAGTATGTTCATATGCAGTCGTATTCTCTTCTGCTCAATTCAGGCTCCCCTGTCCGTATCACCGTACCGCTGGACAATCCTCTTCATTTCACTCTTCGTCACTGCTAGTCCCCTCGGCTAGACATGATTTATTATCGCACTGCTTCATTCTGCTGCACAGTCCTTATTTCCTTAGCTGGTCTCTCCTCATTGTCACATAACTTTTCCACAGGACTTCCTTTCATGGCACCGCCCCCTCCTGCTGGTCTCTCCTCTCCATTGTCCTACTCCCTTTGCCATTGCACTAGTCTTAGCGCACTGCTCCCTCTACTGGAGAGTCTTTTTTTTTCTGCACGGCTGCATCCGCTGGACAGTTGGTCTTATTGTTCATTACTGCACTGCTCCCTCTACTGGTCAGTCTTCTTTACCAAATGGCTCCCTCTGTTGGACAGTGTTCTCCATACGGCTTCCTTTGCAGGTCGCTCCTCATTGCTGCACTGCTTCCTCTGCTGTTCACTCCGCGTGGCCGTCCCGCTCCCTCCGAGGGCAGCTATCACAACGGCAGAATTTGTGCAGGTCATGCCGGAGAAAGAACAAGTAGGGTAATTACCTCTAGTATTTCAGTCCCTGTTCATAGTCGAGCATACCTCGTCAACCAAGTTCCCGTACAAAGTCTTTTTGTCTTTTACTACATCTAGGAATTTATTTTCGCCCGTAGCTTTTTCGCAAATTTTGTATTCCCTCACTCACGGGAGGGCATAGACAGGATCTATACTATGGCTTCCTAGCTTCTTGTCATACTAATACCAGACTCGGTTTTCCTGTTTCAGCATTAAACCATTCTCAGGGGTCACAGAAGAACGCAGGGACCATGGCAAGCAGATAGATGTCTGGGGAACTATTCAAGGATTCCCTTCCTACTTCCATGGTTTCTTTTGCCCCTCACTTCTTGCATAGTCTAGGCGGTCAGGTTTCTCTTTTGGTTCCACAAACTCTTGAGGCCAGGGCAATTGTCAGTACTAGAACCACAGTTCACTAGGTTCAGTTAATATTTCATGCTCCATTCCACAGCGTATTCCCAGTCCTTCATTCCTCTTCGGGGCACTATCTGCAACATCGAGCATCATGTCTCCGGTTTCGTTATTTGCAAGCTGTGATGTACGTCTCCTTATGGTTTTGCCTCATACATCCTGAACGTGCAGTCAAGATTGCCGATGCCTTGCAGTTGGTCAGGGATTTGTTTGCACTTTCCATTGTGTTTCTTCTATAACCTACTTGGTTTGGCTTTTGCCCCCTTTTTTAGGCCTACCAACGGCTATGGCTAAGGGCACACTTCAAGCCATTAAGTTAGGTTAGCAAGCACACGGCTAGCCGGGTTAGGTTGTTCTTGATGTTTATCTCCCTAGGGTTCATCAAGCATTGTTGGCCGTAGCCATGACCACAAGTAGTAAGGCTGACTAGTCAGCCTGCATTTGTGGGAGGGGCGGAGGCTCTTCTTAAACAAGCCACTGCCTCACTCCTGGGCATGTGTTCTTCAGGTGCCCCACCCTCCCTCCCTTCTCTTTTTATTTCCACAGGGTATGCCCCATTTTCTAGGCCTACCCACTGCTATGGCTAAGGACACACTTCAAGCCATTAAGTTAGGTTAGCTAGCACACGGCTAGCAGGGTTAGGTTGTTGTTGATGTTTATCTCCCTAGGGTTCATCAAACATCGTTGGCCGTAGCCATGACCACAAATAGTGTTAGACTACCCAGTAGTTGTGCAAGCGCCTCATGACATACAGAGAATTCTCACACGGGTGCAACCAAAACCTTTTTCTATGGCTAGACAACTCAGACTCCAATGTGCACTCCTCATGCCAGACAATATTTCTTTCAAAAGATGTACTACTCTAAATCCTGCTACTTTGTTACCAATTACAGATTCAGAAATGGGGGAGAGTAGCACAGGTAGCCTTTTGTCTGATTTAGCTGAAAATGATCTTCATGATTATATACAGTTGATGCAACAAGAAACTTCTGGATTTTCTCATGTGCATGAAAAACCTTTTGATAACCCTGATTTTGATTATTTTGTAAATGGAAGAATGTTTATGGGAGAGGATGGCTGGTTTCACACTGGATATGCAGTGGTCACACAGCATGAGGTAGCCATTGCTGAACCACTTCCTTCACATATGTCTGTGCAGGAGGCGGAGCTGAAGGCACTCACTGAGGCGTTTACATTGGCTGAGGGGAAGAAGGTGAACATCTATACAGATTCAAGGTATTGTTTTGGTATTGCACATGACTATGGACCCATATGGCGGGCTAGAGACTTTCTAACTTCTGCAGGTCAGCCCATTAAAAACAAAGACTTTGTGCTTAAATTGATGAACTCTTTACTGTTGCCAGAAGAAGTTGCTATTGTAGAGGTAAAGGCTCAAACAAGGTGTACCACGGTAGAGGCCAAAGCAATGACAGAGCTGACAAGGAGGCCAAACAATCTGTGCTCCAGCCACTAAATGCTGATGTCACCCTGGTAAGAGCCTTAAAGCCTGTGGATATATCTAAAGATGTTTTAATTAAGTTGTTTGAACAGGCCCCACCGGGCTAGGCTACATGACCAAGGAGTATGGAAAAACAAGGACAAAATTTGTCTACCACGCCCTCTGTACCCAGCTATGGCTCACAAGGCCCACTCGCCTATCAAAATGTGCCATGGTAAGTGTGGTTAATACAGGGTCGATTGCTCCAGGGTTTTCCACAGTAGCTGCTCGATTCACACAAGGCTGTATGGTCTGTGCACTGAATAACCCCAGTCAAGTTGTGTAGACTCCAAGCAAGCACACCCCCATGCCACTTTACCCATTTCAGAGACTGCAGATAGACTACATACAACTACCAAAGGTAGGAGTGTATGAGTTTGCTCTTGTGTGTGTTGATCTCCTTCAGGTTGGCCAGAAGCCTTCCCAATAGCCAAAGCCAATGCCAATAATATGGCAAAGAAACTGGTCAGTGAACTGATATGTATGGTGTTCCTGCGTTTATCGAGTAAGATAGAGGTTCTCATTTCACAGGTGAAGTGATGAGGGAAGTTAGACAAGCATTAGCGGTGACCCAAAGCATCCATACAGTTTATCATCCCCAAAGCAGCTGCCGAGTCGAGTGCCTGAATGCAACTGCAGATGAATAATGACAGTCTGACCAGTAACATGCGGGCCCTCACAAAAAGGCTAGAACACATGCATAAACAGGTGTTTGCTTCACTTCCAGATCCTGACTCAGTAGAAGGAATTCACAGCTTGCAGCCCGGAGACTGGGTGGTGATAAAGAGGCATGTGAGAAAAGGACTACATCCAAGATTCGATGGTCCCTTTCAAGTACTGTTGACCACCCACACCGCTGTAAAGGTTAAGGGAAAACCCAACTGGATGCACGCTTCTCACTGCAAGAAAGTCTTGGAACCACAGGATGAAGGTCCTTCTGCTGACAGTGGATCTGACCCTGAGTGTGTCAGCAGTGTTTCGTCCACTGAATAGTGGATTGGACAATGCTTTGATAAGGCACCATCAGGTGCTGTTTGAAGGACTGAATGACAGTAAAAAATTGAGGGACTGTTGGATCTGTACTCACAGTCCTGTGACTTCAGCCATTATGCCCTATTTTGCCATGCCCCTCAGTTTTTCTGAATTGACTGAATGACCAACTCTACTATCTTTTTCTCAGGCATGAAGCAGGTTAAGTCTAAAACTAGAGACAGTGAAGTGAAGAGATCAGGGCCACCAGTTGATTATAGCTCTATCCCCTGGAACGAGAACATGTTGTGCAATGTGTAATGCTTTCCAAGTTGCACACACTGTTACTGTTTGCAAATACAGTCGAAAGGTATGTCTTTTAGTCCTCATGACAAATTCAGCTGCAATGACTCTAACCCGAACAGCCTTGTGCAGTGTGTTGGTATAGATCCTCTAATGAATCTGGCCTGCAGCAGCTGAACCTTAATAGATTTAATTTCTGGAATAACCTTCAACTCCTCAGAGGGTCAAAAAAAAAGGGATCAAAACTGGCAGAAAGTGTCCTACTGGCCAAATTGATAAATTAAGTTGTTTAATAGTACGGTGGTTGCAGTCCCAGAAGATATATTCCTGGTCTGTGGGCATAAGGCATACAAGTGGTTGCCCAGAAATGTCACTGGTTTATGTACATTTGCCCGGCTTACTCCTGCAACCTTTATAATACCCCATTCCGATAAAGATATTAAAGCTGTACCTAAACATACTAGGTATCGAAGAGCCAAAAACAATACACCCAGACCAAATGATAAACCTCATGTAGTAGAGATGAGAATCTACAATCAGATTTTTAGTACTTTGTTCTTGTACCCCATGGTAATGCAGATGTGGGACAAGCTAGTAGTGGTAACTGATTATTTGGATGATCAGATATGGGAGGTGTTAAGACTCATGAACACCTCTAGCATTATCCAGAATCAGATAATCATTGTTACCAATCAACACACCTTGGTTTTAGAATACCTGGCAGCAAAGGAAGGAGGTGTTAGGTTGTAGGACCTGCTTGTTGCCATTATATATATCCCCAAGGTAACCTACAGGTAAAAGCTGGAATGGAAAAAGTGAAAACCATGAGAGACAAGTGATTACAGGAAAATAGTGCAGACAAAGACTCATGGTGGGGAGGCACCTTTTTTTCTTTTTTTTTCCCCTAAATCCTGCCAATTGGTTTAAAGGGCTGAGTGGATGGTTAATGGGACTCATACAGACAATAGCATAAGTGTTACTAATTATACTAGTTATTTACACTATAATCAAGCTTATGCTTATTAATAAAGTTTGTAAGAAGGGGAAACAATATCGAGACTATTGAGAGGATCTGTGTTACTGTCCCCTGTGAAGGAAATCCTGTTAAGGCAGAAGAAGGTTGGCTTATTCTGAAGCACACACACACACACCTTATCTATTCTCAGAAATGGAAATTCTTACTGTTTCGTTTTCTATCCTCTTTCCTGATAAGAAGATATCTCGCTTCTGTGTCTTTGTGGTTTTTGCTCAAGCTATGTAACGCCCACAGCTGCTGGATGTCTGCCAGTAAAATTTTAATATAAACTTCTGTCTTCTAACCAAATAGAAAAATCACTGTTTTACAGCATCTGGCCTGTATCAGTTTCTCTCAATAAATATATATATATATATATATATATATATATATATATATATATATAGATAGATATCCAAAGAGGAACAGCAGCACAGCAAACAAAGTAGTCGGGTGCAAATCCACACAATCGCTGGCAAGGCGATCCCAGTAGTATATTTACCAAAGATGAGGCAGCACTCCAGGTAACGGTGAATCGTGAACCCTCTTTATTAACCCACAAAGCGACGTTTCAACTGCTCATTGCAGTCTTTTTCAAGCTACAAACATAGTGTCAGCAAGGGGGTATATATACCCAAAATGCAATGTGCCATAATCAAATATCAATTAATCAATAATGTGTGACAAATCATAAGAAAAATTTCATATCACAAATGTACAAACATCTTGTGCTCAGAGTACAAATGACCCATGTATATATAAAGTGACAATACAATGTATATCATATATTCATATAAAACACATGATTACCCTAATAAAGTGCACCTGTGCATACGGTGATTTAAAAACAAGTAACCAATCTGCTTGAAGTAATAATTATATCATTGTTAGATACATAAAAACTTACTACACATTGGTGGTTCAATGGCGTACGGCCCGGCGTTCCCCAGTCTCTCCTGCGCATGCCTCGTTGCCACGCAACGAGACAACGCTTTCCACATGTTCGGAACCAGTCGCCGATGCGATCGGGTCAGCTGACTCTATCACATGATCGGCAACGGCCCCGCGTCATGCGGAAGGGAAAGAGAAATCACGATCCGACATGGATAGTCACTGGGTAGCGTCAGGGGGCGGGATGCCACCAGGGCAAGGGTACCTGGGAAATCTGGTAACACATCACCATGGCAACAATCCCAAACACCCTGCAGCCAATCCCACCGACAATCCAGTCGCACGTTGGGTCGCCATAATAAACGCAAGCCTGGGAGAACAATCACGACTACATACATTATTTAACATATATTAAATCAATATTATACCTAAAAATTAAAATCATATCCTAGTGAAGACCTCTCATGCTGGTATAATATAGACCACACGCAACTAAACGTGCGCACACTCGCAATACCGGCATGAAAGTATAATCAACACCAAGGAAAAGAAGGGGAAAAAAACAATTTCCCCAAAATTATGTTAAATATTTATAATAAATACAGTGGTACATGTATATATTTCTTTATTGTGTAGTCTCCCGGCTTGCAGTATATTCCAAGGGGCCACCAGAGAAACCTCCAAACGTGTTACAAAAGGTGCATCGATCTAAAAGAAAATAAATAAAGTATCAAAATTACAAAAGCTGACAAAATGTTAATTCCACAACACCATAGATGAGAAGAGGAATAGTATCAAGGACTTATCTCATAAGATGCCATCTAAATTCAACATTGAGACCAGCAGGTCTAAGTGTCTGCAGACGATGTATCCAGTGCAGCTCTCTCCGTTTCAACATTAATGTGCGGTTACCCCACGTCTCGGATTACCCACTTGGTCAAGAACCATAAATCTAAGATCCCTCTCAGAGTGGCCCATTTCAATAAAGTGTTTCGGGACCGGGAGATCTTTTCTTTTCTGTCTTATTGAAAAACGATGGTTGTTCATTCTAGTTTTGATGTCACAGGTGGTCTCCCCAACATAAAGGAGACCACATGGACACTGTAAAACATAAATGACAAATGAACTGTCACATGTCAAGTATTGTTGGATATGGTATTGTTCACCCGTTCTGGGGTGTGTGAATCTCTCCCCTTTCATCATCAGGGGGCAATTCACACAGCCCAGACATGGGAAACTGCCTGTTCTCCGGGTACCTATATAGGTCTGAACCTTCTTTCTTGGTGGTAAATCAGCCCTCACCAATTTATCCCTAAGATTATCAGGTCGCTTATATGAAAACAGAGGTGGTATCTAAAAAGCTGGTATTTGAGGAAAATTGCTTTCTGACATTTTCTACTGACAGTCAGACTTTTTGTTTGCGTCTGTTGGAGGTGGTACTGAGACGGAACTATTTTTTGTTTATGGACCAGTACTACCTGCAGCTTCGAGGGTCCGCCATGGGGTCGACTGTGGCGCCTACTTACGCCAATGTCTTCATGGCGGCCCTCGAGGAGGACCATATCTATGTGTCCCACCACTTCAGCCATGTTCTGGGGTGGTGGCGATACATAGATGACGTTTTCCTTATCTGGCATGGTGACGTGACATCCCTCGAGGGGTTCTACACTTTTTTGAACACCATTGATGAGGATGTCAAGTTCACACTCACTTGGTCAGCGACCAGTGTTCAGTTTCTGGACACCACTGTGTCGATAGTAGACAACAAACTGGTTACAGATATATTTGTCAAACCAACGGACTGCAACAGTCTTTTAAGGCATGACAGCTGCCACCCACGTTCAATTGTACAGTCATTACCATACAGTCAATTTCTCCGTGTGAAGAGAATTGTTCAGGATCCTGATAAGGTTAATGTACGCTATAAGGACATGTTTACAAAGTTTGTTGAGAGGGGTTACCCGAGAGCCATGTTAAGTAAGCACCTGGACAGGGCACGTCATTGTGATATAGTGGTCGATAGACACAGAGAGACAGTTGGGGAACGTATCCCTTTTGTTTCCACCTATTCTGAACAGAGCAGAGATGTAGCTAGGATTATCAGGAAACATTGGGGCATACTATAGAGCAATTTTCCTCAAATACCAGCTTTTAAGATACCACCTCTGTTTTCATATAAGCGACCTGATAATCTTAGGGATAAATTGGTGAGGGCTGATTTACCACCAAGAAAGAAGGTTCAGACCTATATAGGTACCCGGAGAACAGGCAGTTTCCCATGTCTGGGCTGTGTGAATTGCCCCCTGATGATGAAAGGGGAGAGATTCACACACCCCAGAACGGGTGAACAATACCATATCCAACAATACTTGACATGTGACAGTTCATTTGTCATTTATGTTTTACAGTGTTCATGTGGTCTCCTTTATGTTGGGGAGACCACCTGTGACATCAAAACTAGAATGAACAACCATCGTTTTTCAATAAGACAGAAAAGAAAAGATCTCCCGGTCCCGAAACACTTTATTGAAATGGGCCACTCTGAGAGGGATCTTAGATTTATGGTTCTTGACCAAGTGGGTAATCCGAGACGTGGGGGTAACCGCACATTAATGCTGAAACGGAGAGAGCTGCACTGGATACATCGTCTGCAGACACTTAGACCTGCTGGTATCAATGTTGAATTTAGATGGCATCTTATGAGATAAGTCCTTGATACTATTCCTCTTCTCATCTATGGTGTTGTGGAATTAACATTTTGTCAGCTTTTGTAATTTTGATACTTTATTTATTTTCTTTTAGATCGATGCATCTTTTGTAACACGTTTGGAGGTTTCTCTGGTGGCCCCTTGGAATATACTGCAAGCCGGGAGACTACACAATAAAGAAATATATACATGTACCACTGTATTTATTATAAATATTTAACATAATTTTGGGGAAATTGTTTTTCCCCTTCTTTTCCTTGGTGTTGATTATACTTTCATGCCGGTATTGCGAGTGTGCGCACGTTTAGTTGCGTGTGGTCTATATTATACCAGCATGAGAGGTCTTCACTAGGATATGATTTTAATTTTTAGGTATAATATTGATTTAATATGTATGTAGTCGTGATTGTTCTCCCAGGCTTGCATTTATTATGGCGACCCAACGTGCGACTGGATTGTCGGTGGGATTGGCTGCAGGGTGTTTGGGATTGTTGCCATGGTGATGTGTTACCAGATTTCCCAGGTACCCTTGCCCTGGTGGCATCCCGCCCCCTGACGCTACCCAGTGACTATCCATGTCGGATCGTGATTTCTCTTTCCCTTCCGCATGACGCGGGGCCGTTGCCGATCATGTGATAGGGTCAGCTGACCCGTTCGCATCGGCGGCTGGTTCCGGACATGTTGAAAGCGTTGTCTCGTTGCGTGGCAACGAGCCATGCGCAGGAGAGACTGGGGAACGCCGGGCCGTACGCCATTGAACCACCAATGTGTAGTAAGTTTTTATGTATCTAACAATGATATAATTATTACTTCAAGCAGATTGGTTACTTGTTTTTAAATCACCGTATGCACAGGTGCACTTTATTAGGGTAATCAGGTATTTTATATGAATATATGATATACATTGTATTGTCACTTTATATATACATGGGTCATTTATACTCTGAGCACAAGATGTTTGTAAATTTGTGATATGAAATTTTTCTTATGATTTGTCACACATTATTGATTAATTGATATTTGATTATGGCACATTGCATTTTGGGTATATATACCCCCTCGCTGACACTATGTTTGTAGCTTGAAAAAGACTGCAATGAGCAGTTGAAACGTCGCTTTGTGGGTTAATAAAGAGGGTTCACGATTCACCGTTACTTGGAGTGCTGCCTCATCTTTGGTAAATATATATATATATATATATATATATATATATATATATATCTATATAAAAAAAAGAAAATGATGGCGGCACCTAGAGTCCAGAAAATGAAAGAAGGGTGCTAGGTCCAAGGGTGTGAGTCCTTACCCAAATTGATACAAAGAAGAAAATGGACAGCACTCCAAGCGTATCTTCGTGAAAACAGATGTGATTTATTCACCCATGTGAAAGGAAGGACAACGTTTCAGCTTTACAATCAAGCCTTTTTCAAGTCAAAAAACATAAGTGTAAGTGCACTTTTTATGCTCAAACAATGGTACAAGGATACACCCAATAAAGTGACGCCATATCCTGGGCGTGCAACATGATCGTAATTCTCACTATATACATAACAAACTTAGTGTGCAATCCCACAGTAGGTATACAAAAATATGTTTATATATATGTATATCTCAAAACATATATCAATCAATAAATGTGTTGTGTTCATAATAAGGTGAATGCCCCAGTGAGGTTAAAAACAAGGACCGCCTACAAGGGGGTTGGAACGGCATGATGACAAGTGGAAACAGCTATTCTGCCCTTAACCAATATGGCCACTCTCGCAGCTTAAGCTTAATACGCATGACCGGTAGTGATTTTCACTTCCGACATAGCGTGGGTGCGTTTGAATGACTGTGCCTATTTCTAGGTGACGTTTTGATTGTTTCCACTTGTCATCATGCCGTTCCAACCCCCTTGTAGGCGGTCCTTGTTTTTAACCTCACTGGGGCATTCACCTTATTATGAACACAACACATTTATTGATTGATATATGTTTTGAGATATACATATATATATACATATTTTTGTATACCTACTGTGGGATTGCACACTAAGTTTGTTATGTATCTAGTGAGAATTACGATCATGTTGCACGCCCAGGATATGGCGTCACTTTACTGGGTGTATCCTTGTACCATTGTTTGAGCATAAAAAGCGCACTTACACTTATGTTTTTTGACTTGAAAAAGGCTTGATTGTAAAGCTGAAACGTTGTCCTTCCTTTCACATGGGTGAATAAATCACATCTGTTTTCACGAAGATACGCTTGGAGTGCTGTCCATTTTCTTCTTTATATATATATATATATATATATATATATATGTACACATATGATTTCTTCTTTGATTTGAACCCCGATAATCATAGACACGGGGGCAATTACACCAATAGGCATCTGTGTTTTCACCAATGCTGGCGCATACAGCAGGGGTTCAGCTATCAGTGACTGCCAGGCCCCTGCCACTGAGTGGCCAGGCATAGCTCCTGCACCCGTCCGATCACCATGCTGTACATGCAGATCTCTGGTCTTTAAGTCATGGGCAGATATGACGTACATGTACGTCATGAGTCCTTATGGGGTTAAATACTTATTTGTGTTGTAGTTTTATGTATTGTTAACACTATCCCACTTTGGTCTTTAATATCTCACATTTTTCTAGCTGTGGTGGTTCTCTATAGCACTTTGTTGAATGAGAAAGCAAGGAGGGCATGATAACTTTGATGGCAGAAAAAGAGCTTTGAGAATACCCAGTGAATATAGAAATTGGTCCTTGACTAATTCTTTCTATCCACTCCGACTGCAAAATACTACAGTTAGGCCCCTTTCACACGGGCACGATTTCCGCGCGGGTGCAATGCATGAGGTGAACGCATTGCGCCTGCACTGAATCCAGACCCATTCATTTCTATGCACATGAGCGGTGGTTTTCACGCATCACTTCTGCATTGCGTGAAAATCGCAGCATGCTCTATTTTGTGTGTTTTTCACGCAATGCAGGCCCCATAGAAGTGAATGGGGCTGCGGGAAAATCGCAAGCAAGTGCGGATGCAGTGCGATTTTCCCGCAAGGGTGCTATGAGACGGGACCCGATCTTTATTATTTTCCCTTATAACATGGTTATAAGTGAAAAAAAAAAAGCATTCTCAATACAGAATGCTTAGTAAAACATGGATGGAGGGGTTAAAAATAAAAAAAATTAACTCACCTTATCCACTTGATCGCGTAGTTGCCGATCTTTTCTGTCTTCTTCAAGCATTAGCTGCTGTGACGCCTGTGTGAAAAAGGCCTTATTTTGTATGAAAAGCTCCAGTTCATTAGAAAGAACAACTTTGCTAGGAAGAGACAGACAAAAAAAAGAGAAATGAACCATGGCACAAATAATGAACATCCCAATAATAACTGACATAATATACTTTTCTGAACACAACATAAACGCAAACATTTTATTTCAGAACCTTACTGTAAGTAAAAATATTCAATTTATTAAAATGTAATTTCTGTCCATGGATATAGAACTGGATATATTTTAAATTTAGTCTATTATAAACTTAATGATTCATTGTTTATATTGAATCATCCCAATCTGTATGTCATTGTAACTATTCGTACATGCAATCTGCTTTATGCAAAGATGTCAGATGCTTATACAGAAAGGCACAATTACACATGGTAAAAAAAATAAAAAAAAGCAATAAAACAGTGCAGAAATATATTTGCAACCAAACAAAAGAAGAATAGTTCAGGACCTGGATTATAAAAGGCAATCTTCAGGCTAAAGTAATTATATTTTCTGGCGTATAAGACTACTTTTTAACACATGAAAATCTTCTCAAAAGTCTGGGGTCGTCTTATTCGCTGGGTGTTGTCTTATAAGCCGGTATACAGCGTGCTGAAACTTAAGAGGACCTTTCACTGGTCCAACGATTGTTAGACAATGATATGTACCGGTATGTGTAGAGCGACGCCCAGGGATTTTTTTTTTCCCCCAGGCTGTGGGCTGAGCGCTGCAAGAAGGAGACGCCCAGGGCAGAAGAGGATGTCTCCTCCCAGGTGCGAGATTAGCTGTAATTAGCATAAGGCGCAGGCGCACGGAGCGGCGCCCAGGGATAATAGTAAGTGCAGGGAGATCCATGGGTGCCGCTCTACACATACATATCATTATCTAACAATCGTTGGACCAGTGAAAGGTCCTCTTTACTTCCGAGCTGGACTGGAGGAGCTATCCTTCTCCAGCTTTAGGGACAGGTGCCCTCTAGCTGAGCTACGTTCGCTGCATCCCGGTCAGCCGCCCCCTGAAGCAGCCCCCGACAGGGAGGGCTGGGCAGGCAGGGAGAGCTGACCCACCCAATTTTTATTTGGTGTGCGCTGGAAAAGGGGTAGTCTTATACGGCGAGTATAGCCCAAACCCCATATTTTAACAGAAACGTAGGGGGTCATCTTATACGCCGGAAAATACGGTATATTTTTTTTTTACTTTAAGGGATACTACAATCAAAATAATTTTATCATATCTAACTGCAGCTTTGGATATTCATTTTTTTTTTCAAAAAATGCATGTTTTTTGGATATCATTTTTTAAGTTACTCCATGTATTCTACTTCCAGTCCTGCCTTGCTTGAGTTTTTTAGTCAGACCATTCAGTCTGGCCAGAACGTGAGTATATTTAATTAGAGCATCACATAATTACACTTATGTTTCATTGCTCTTCTGTGGGCATTTTTAGGCTTATCAAGAGAAAAATAGAGCTGTTATACTGTTATCCTAATTCTGGTAACCCACTATTTTACAAGTAGATAATATCTTCCCCTCACAGCAACAGTTAACTTAAAATGGATTTTAAGTTTAGGAGTTTTATCTCTCTGGGCTGACAGAAGGACAAAGTTTTGTATTTAATTTTCAATGGCATAGTCCTGCTGAAATGAAATTGAAAAACAGGCAACAATTCTAAAACAAAAAGTTTTCTATACATTTAGAGTTTTAAAAAAATTATCCTTTCTGAACAAAATATCCCTTTAAGCACCACATTTTTAAAATGAAACAATGTTCTCATATATAAAATTATAAAAGAAGGCTACTTTTTCAATGGAACCATAGCATCAGAAACATTTGCACAATATTTAAATTCATTTTCTTGCTATAAACATAATTTTAAAACATCTTGAAATATTTTCACACTAGCCACTTGAACAAACACAATAGGCAGACACTTCCAGTTTTCTGTAGTCTTCCTGTAATAAACTTACCTCTATGGGCTCCAGCGGCGCGATCCTCAGCCTTGGCATGGCAGCGCAGGGAGAGACACTCTGCTAAGCCACACCCCCTGGTGACGTGACCGCTTCCAGGATGCAATGCTCAATTTCTCCCTGCAGCATGGTGCCACTGGAGGATATTAGCAGGGGGTTCATTGATAGCTCAGCTACTCTATGACTCTATAACTGTGTTTCTGACTAATGGAGCGCCAAGTCAATAGAGTTATCAGGTTCTTATCCAGGGACTCTGCACTATATTTAAATCCCTTAACTGATTGTGATAGTCTTTGTTTGGCTCACTAACTGGGTCACTTGTTCACTGTTCCTGCATTGCTGATTGATTCCTCTGTGTCTCTGACCCCGGCTTGTCTTTTGATCACTCTTTATCTCTCGTTTTGGTACTGTGTAGCCCATCTATAATGACCCATTTATGACGACTCTGGTATTGTCTTTATCTGGCTGTGTGTGTTTGTCTGGCCATGAACTTTAGTAGCGTAGGGACTGTAGACCAGTTGCAGTCTAGCCATTCAGGTCTTGTACTGCAAATAGGTAGGGACAGTGGTTGGTTGCAGTTCAGGGCCTCACTGTCCTTGTCGCATTTACACTACAGACGTTATAATCCCTGTAATTTTTGGTAGCTTTGCTGTATACTGCAGGCTGGGACATGATGAGATGATACAGTAATCAATTGAAGAAACTGAAATAATCATTGTTGGTGCACATTTACTGTAACCTGAAACTCAGATCCTATGATAACATAAGAAGTTTTCTGCTCAGTTAGCAGTCATTTGCTTAGCCAGCTGCAGAAAAATGAGGCAGCTAGCCTTGTGACAAGGGCAAGAGGAGTGGAAGGTTAGTCCTGATTAGAAAAGAGCGAATTTCTTAAAAGTTTGATTTGGCTGATTTCACAAAAAAACTCGCTTCGTGACGAATTACATCGTGATGAAACGCATTTTTTTGTAAGTAGAGGGTGCAATGACAGGGAGCTGCGATAGCACTGCCCCTGTCATTGTACACCTCAGATGCTGCATTCATGCATGATCTCGGCATCTAAGTGTAAAATTAACAATAAAAAAAATGAAATCATAGTTCCTGCCTCCATTTGTTTGCGACGGTGCCGGCCGCCGCCATCTTCCTTGAAGATCTCGGCCGAAATCCTGTGCGGAGTGAGATTACGTCGGCTGTTGTGAGCAAATGCAGTAGCTAAGTTTTTAATTTTTTTATTTTTTTTTATACTATTTCAGGTTAAATTGATTCGCTGACACAAAGCATGAGGAAATTCGGCCTCTAGACGAATCAAATTTATCCTGAAATTCAGATCGAATTTCACTTCGCTCATATCTAGTCCTGATCTGACACACGCGAACATGTTTGTCAAGTTAGCAGATGAGGGAGATATCAGAAAAGACTTATTCAGTGATGCAGATGATGCAGTGAAGAACATTCAATCCATATTCAACAGTATGGTAAATGCATCTACTGGATTGTTGAATATTGATTGTTTCTTCAACAGATTATCCACAACCACAAGTGGGGCCTTCTTTTCTAGTAGGATTACTTCTATGGAGTGGTGCACCAGACCTCTCCACTTCTCTATTGGGGTGCTGTATTGATTTTTATTATACATACATTGTGAGTTGCGATATCAGATCAGAGGAAATAATGCTACAGCAAGAAACTACCTACGACATGCTGGTAAATGTTTGCTCAAGTAAGAGAGGGAAGAGGAGTGAACAGACCGACAATCAAGATTGTCTACCAGTGTTTTTTTTCCAGGTCCTTGCTCAAGTTCAAGATATTGCATATTAGTTAACAAGGTGAGGCTGGTGAGTACCTAGTGGTCATAGTTAGTGATGAGCGAGCACCAAAGTATTCGGGTACTCGGTCCAAACACATAGCAATATTCGTAAGCTCGGCCGAGCATCTATACCCGAGTATAATGGAAGTCAATGGGAGACAACCAGGCACTCCCTGCTCTGAATAGGGGAGGGTGCCCGGGCCATTTGAAAATGTCTGAAAGTGACAGAAACACCACCGAAATAGATCGGGAACAGCATGGGGATGTTGTCTAAATGCATCTGGGACTCCCAGGTCACTGCTGGGAACCATGTTATCCGAGTTGTACAGCACTTTTACAGACTGACAAAAATACGCACAAAACCCCGCCAAAAAAATCTATTTTACTAGAAAAATAGTTAGGAAACATTCTTTCCAGTATACTAAATTGTATATACAGTGCAAGTGCTGCCAAAAATTACAAGGAAGAAGCACTTTGATACAGCCTGTATTTCACATAAAGGAGGGCCTAATTCACATTGTGGTACAATAGTTCAGGTAGTGGGACTCCTACGCCTATGCACTAAGTGAAAGGGCTGCGAAATATTACAAGGAATCGGCACTCCAATACATCCTTTCTTACACATAAAGGTGGGCATCATACACACACCCTTGAAAAATTATCCTTGATGGCTTGCTGGTAACCCTTCAAAACATTCGGAGCAAGGGCCTACAGATCTGACCATCTAAGAAGTTAAGTGACCCGGTCAGCACAGTCTACCAAGAAAGAATAATGATGAGGGTTAGAGATAACATTAACTTCACATCGCAGAATTAGCGCAGTAAATGGCGGTCAGCACCAGGTACTAAAAAATAACATTGCATAGCTATATTTTGCATGCGCTAACGTTACTGTGCAGATTGAGTGCAGGGAATGTCGTTCAGCAGCGGCAAGGAAAAAAGTTTGAAACATTTACCCCAGTGCAACTTTATAAAAACCAGAATCCTGCAAAAAAACACACGCGCGAAAGAGTCACCACCAAAGGAAAGCAAATTGTTTCCTTCCAAGTCTGAAACATAGAAAAGAATATACCTTGTGAGCTGACCCCCAAAAAATTGTAGGTGAGGGCCTGCAGGTGAGCTGACCCTTCCTGAAGAGGGATATGAGGATATCTTATGCACTGATCCCCAAACTCTTCAGCCTCCAAAGTCAGAAGAAGATGACAGGGGGAATGGCAATTAGTGTTTCACTTGGTGGATGATGGGGATGAGACACAGTTGTCAATAAGTAGAGTCTTGTTAGGTCAACACAAGTCAGGAGGATGACCAGAGTGAGGAAGTGGATTTGGAGAGGGGGACGATGACTGACCCAACCTGGGAAGGTGAAAAACCAAGCGAGGACACTAGGACAGAGGGGTGGGATCCACAGCACTGCAACAGGCTGGAAGAGGCGGACCACAACAAACAGACCCGCCACTGTTTCCCCTTGCGCAAATCTCCCTTGCTAATGGGTAGGTGTTCCGCAGTATGGGGCTTTTTTGAGGAAAGTGAGGATGAAAAATGATTTTTAATTAGCAAACTGTGCTGTACCAAAATAAAATCTCAACATTTCATAAATAACAATAACCATAACATATTTTACATCCTATTAATAAACTAACTCAAACCATAAGAATAAAACCTCAAACACAGGAACATAATGGGGGAAGACTGTACACTGGAGGCTAAATGAGTAGCGGTGGGAACACTAGCAACCTCAACACTACCAGCATGATTCGCCACATGGCATCACAGCACCCTAATAGGTGAGCCTAACCCCTGGGTCCACAATCAGTGTCTGTGGGTCACACCACTGCCTCCTCTACCTCCCCTGTGTTACGTGCTGGCCAAACCTCTGTCCTAGACGCAGGCCTGGATAACTCCCACCGTGCAGCTGGGCCTTCGCAAGCACCATCAGATTGCACACCGATTTCTGTGTCCAAGCACAGCGTACAGATGTCCCCAGGCCTTTGAATGTAAGCACCAGTACCCCGCCACCCACCCACAGGCCATAGCACTAAATGCGCACCTTTCAAAATTTGGAGCCATGGAAATGTTGCCATTTAGATCTGTGGACACTGAGGCTTTACTCAGCCTCACGGCGGCGGCCGTCCTTCGTTGCTCAGTCTCCAGCCACCACTATTTTTCTTGTAGTGCCATCCCCGCATTACACCAGCAATTGTGTCCCGTAACATCAATTATTGGGAAGGTCCACTTAATGACGGACATACGGACAAGTGCTTTTGGCCAGGGATACTACATTTTCGTGACAGCGGCCCGCCGACGCCAAGGATTGCGGGCACTACTTACTTCTGGATTTCTGCCACCACCTACATTTATGGCTACAACTCCCCCTTTCTTCTCCTCCGCCTCCACCTCCTCCTCCACTGCAAACTCTGAATTCTAATGGGGAAGCGGCAACAGGCCTTGCTGAAATCCATTTGCTTGGGTGACAAACAGCACACCGCCGCAGAGCTGTGGCAGGGTATAAGGGACCAGGTTGGTTGTGTCTGATAATGGCCATAACTTGTTGGCAGCTTCCGGATCCGAGCGGGACAAAGTCTGTCCCCATAGAAATGAATGGGTCCGCAATTCCGTTCCGCAAACAGAATTGCGGACGTGTGAATGGGGCATAAGGGTCCCTTATCACCGCCAGTTAGTTAGCTACTTGTTAGGTAGCTAGCGCCCAGTCTACCGCACCGCAATGCAGTCACTGATTTTGGCAGAGATTTTTTCATCCACATTGACCGATGCGAATGAAAAAATCTGCGGCGTTCATTTATTTTTTTTTTTCAGCGCAGAGGCTGAACGGAAAAAAAAAATCTCATTACCCGTATGCTCAATATACGGAGAATCGCAGAAACTCCTAATGCTGGCCATACGTGTAATGATTGCGGAGACCCTCAAATGCCAGGGCAGTACAAAAACCCCACATGTTACCCCATTTTAGAAAGAAGACACCCCAAGGTATTCCGTGAGGGGTATGGTGAGTTCATGCAAAATTTTATTTTTTGTCACAAGTTAGTGGAATATGAGACTGTAAAATAAATAAATAAATAAATAAATTTCCGCTAACTTGTGCCAAATTTTTTTTTTCTGTGAACTCGCCATGCCCCTCACAGAATACCTTGGGGTGTCTTCTTTCCACAATGGGGTCACTTGTGGGGTTTTTATACTGTCCTGGCATTTTAGGGGCCCTAAAGTGTGAGAATCCAAATGCGTAAAAATGGCCTGCGAAATCCTAAAGGTACTCATTGGTTTTAGGGCCCCTTTGCGCATCTTGGCTGCAAAAAAGTGTCACTCATGTGGTATCGCCGTACTCAGGAGAAGTAGGGCAATGTGTTTTGGGGTGTATTTTTACATATACCCATGCTGGGTGTGAGAAATATCGCTGTAAATGACAACTTTTTAAAATGTTTTTTTCAAAGTTGTCAATTTACAGAGATATTTCTCTCGCCCAGCATGGGTATATGTAAAAATACACCCCAAACTATGCCTACTTCTCTGAGTGCGGCGATGCCACATGTGTGTTACGTTTTGCAGCCAAGATCGCAAAGGCCCAAGTCAACGAGTACCTTTTAGGAGGAGCATTTTACGCATTTTCTTCTCACGCTTTAGGACCCCTAAAATGCCAGGAGCAGTATAAATACCCACATGTGACCCCATTTTGGAAGAAGACACCCCAAGGTATTCGCTGAGGGGCATAATGAGTCCATGAAAAATTAAACTTTTTGTCAAAAGTTAGCGGAAAGGGAGACTTTGTGAGAAAAACAATAAAAATCAATTTCCACTAGCTTGTGCCAAAAAAAATCTTCTATGAACTCGCCATGCCCCTCATGGAATACCTTGGGGTGTCTTCTTTCCAAAATGGGGTCACATGTGGGGTATTTATACTGCCCTGGCATTTAGGGGCCCTAAAGCGTGAGAAGAAAATGCGTAAAAATGCCCTCCTAAAAGGTACTCATTGGAATTTGGGCCCCTTTGCGCATCTTGGCTGCAAAAAGTGTCACACATGTGGTATCGCCGTACTCAGGAGAAGTAGGGCAATGTGTTTTGGGGTGTATTTTTACATATACCCATACTGGGTGAGAGAAATATCTCTGTAAATTGACAACTTTGAATAAAAAATGTAAAAGTTGTCGTTTACAGCGATATTTCTCACACGCAGCATGGGTATATGTAAAATACACCCAAACACATTGCCCTTCTTCTCCTGAGTACGGCGATACCATGAGTGACACTTTTGCAGCCTGAAATGCAAAGGGGCCCTAAAACCAATGAGTACCTTTAAGATTTCGCAGGCCATTTTTATGCATTTGGATTCTCACACTTTAGGGGCCCCTAAAATGCCAGGTGAGTATAAATACCCCACATGTGACCCCATTTTGGAAAGAAGACACCCCAAGGTATTCCGTGAGGGGCATGGTGAGTCCACAGAATTTTTATTTTTGGCACAAGTCAGCGGAAATTTTTTTATTTTTTTAATTTTGTTTTTACAAAGTCTCATATTCCACTAATTTGTGACAAAAAATAAAATTTTACATGAACTCACCATACCCCTCACAGAATACCTTGGGTGTCTTCTTTCCAAAATGGGGTCACATGTAGGGTATTTATACTGTCCTGGCATTTAGAGGCCCCTAAAGCGTGAGAAGAAGTCTGGAATCCAAATGCGTAAAAATGCCCTGTGAAATCCTAAAGGTACTCATTGGTTTTAGGGCCCTTTGCCCACTAGGCTGCAAAAAGTGGCACACATGTGGTATCGCCATACTCAGGAGAAGTAGGGCAATGTGTTTTGGGGTGTATTTTTATATATACCCATACTTTGTGTGAAAAATATCTCTGTAAACGACAACTTTTAAAAAATTTATACAAAGTTGACAATTTACAGAGATATTTCTCTCACTCAACATGGGTATATGTAAAAATACACCCCAAACACATTGCCTACTTCTCCTGAGTACGGCGATACCACATGAGTGCACTTTGCAGCCTGAGTACAAAGAGCCCAAATTCAACGAGTACCTTTAGGTTTTCATGGCGACTCACAATTTAGCCCGCTCAAAATGCCAGAACAGTAAACACACCCCACAAATGACCCCATTTCGGAAAGTAGACACCCCAAGGTATTCACTGAGGGGCATAGTGAGTCCGTCTGAGATTTTTTTTTTTTTGCCAGAAGTTATCAGAAATTGAAACTTTTTTTAAATTTTTTATTTTCTCAGAAAGTGTCATTTTCCGCTAACTTGTGAAAAAATGAAATGATACATGAACTCACCATGCCCCTCCGCGAATACTTTGGGGTGTCTTCTTTCTAAAATGGTGTGATTTGGGGGTATTTATACTATCCTGGCATTCTAGCACCTGAAGAAACATGACAGGCGCTCAGAAAGTCAGAACTGCTTCAAAATGCCGAAATTCACTTTTTGCACCATAGTTTGTAAACGCTATAACTTTTACCCAAACCAATAAATATACACTTATTGGACTTTTTTTTATCAAAGACATGTAGAACAATAAATTTAGAGAAAATTTATATAGAAATGTAGTTTTTTTTGAAAAATTTTACAACAGAAAGTGAAAAATGTCATTTTTTTGCAAAAATTTCGGTAATTTTTGATTAATAGCAAAAAAAGTAAAAATGTCAGCAGCAATGAAATACCACCAAATGAAAGCTCTATTAGTGAGAAGAAAAGGAGGTAAAATTTATTTGGGTGGTAAGTTGCATGACGGAGCAATAAACGGTGAAAGTAGTGTAGTGCGGAATTGTAAAAAGTGGCCTGGTCATTAAGGGTGTTTAAGCTAGGGGGGCTGAAGCGGTTAAATGTGTTGTTTGTAATGTACTGCATACACTATTAACATACACCTCTGCCACCACCAAAAAGGTTGTATGGTTCAATCTTCCTTATCTCGTCCTTCTCCTCCTCCATCATATCAACATGCTTTTTAGGCTACCCTCGCTCATAATGTTTTTATAGGGTCAGCGAAACTCTTGCACAGGTGCCAGAGGCGACACTCAGAGCCCTCTCTGTGGGCACCTTTACCCTTGAAAAAGTCTATGGTGCACCAATATGCCTTACACTTTTCCTGCCATTCATCAGCGTTGGGTACGCCATTAATGGCACAGACAGCCCATTTACTGTAGGCAGGCTATTATAGCTAAATAATAAGGAACATGGGAGATATACTATTTTCTACTATTGTATATAGGGCAAATGATCGTATGATCGTGTTGGCAATTTGCTATAAATAAGTGTTTGTGGTTGCAGTTTGGGCAATCAGTCTCTAAAAGGTTCGCCATCTCCTTCACAGTTTTAGAGGGTTAGCGCACCTGGGAGCCGTCAGCTTCATTATTTTACTCTGTTTCACTGAGCCCTGGGCCACAGCCTCTGCGTGAACCATCAGCATTACGGCCACTTTAACGTCCCGTACTGGCCGCATTCTTAATATTAAATGTTGTATATGCTTAAAAGTATGTCACACGTACAGTATCGTAGGATATGTACGTGTACGAGCCAATGAATTAAAACAGGTATTTTGGATGCGCACACTTTACACAGGGGATGGAGCTCTGATAATGTCACAGACTACCATACACCGTGTGCGCATGAAGTACAGTATATGTTAGGGTGTGTTCACACTAGCATTAGGTAATCTGTTATTGCTTTCCGTTATAACATGGTTATAATGGAACATAACGGAATCCATAAGACGGAAGGACGGATCCGTTCTTTTGCCCATAGACTTCTATTATGACAGAATGCAAAATGGAAGGCTTTAAAAGGCATTCCGTTTGCTTTCTGTCATAATACAAGTCTATGGGAAAGCATAACAGATCTGTCTGGTTCCCGTTATGCAAGACGGAAAACAAAGTCCTGTCCACAGGACTTTGTTTTCCGTTTTACATAACAGAACCCAGGCAGATCCATTATGCTTTTCCATAGACTTGTATTATGACAGAAAGCAAACGGAATGCCTTCCGTTTTGCATTCCGTATGGGCATTCCGTTATTTTCCGTTATAACCATGTTATAATGGAAAGCAATAACGGAATCCTTAACGCTAGTGTGAACCCACACTTAGTGATAAGTATGAAATGCACACACAGTAGATTTGGCACAAATATTTTACTTTTCCCCAAAATACACTGTTTTCACATGTGGAACTGTATTTGAAGCAGAGAGCCACGCGCTATGGACACTAGATTTGGACCAGATTATTTAGATTGTCGCAAGACACACAGTATTTAAATTTGAGTCAGTAAATGCCACAGTTACGATCAGAATATGGACACTAAATTATGCACAAATTATTTAGATTTGCGCAACAGACACTCTTTTCAAATGTGGTAGAGTATTTCTCACAGAAATCCACATTATATGGACAGTATATTTGGCACAAAACAGTTACATTTGTCCCAAATACCAATAATTCTCTGCCTAAATACTGCATATATGGTTGCGTCCAAAACGCATACACGTAGGTGCCTAAAACTAGTTAATTTTGTCCCAAATAAAATTTATTCTCTGCTGGAATACTGTATATACAGATGAGGCCTAAGCGCACACACAGATGTGCCCAAAACTAGTTAAATTTGCCCAAAATATAAATAATTCTCTGCTGGATTAATGAACATAATGGTTGGGGATTTAACACACACAGATGTGTCCCAAACAAGTTACATTTGTCCCAAATACAAATAATTCTATGCTGGAATACTGTATATATGGTTGTGGCCTAAACGCACACACAGATGTGTCTAAAGCTAGTTAAATTTGTCCCAAATCAAATTTATTCTCTGCTGGAATACTGTATATACAGTTGCGGCCTAAATGCACACACAGATGTGCCCAAAACTAATTAAATTTGCCCAAAATATAAATAGTTCTCTGCTGGAGTAATGACTATAACAGTTGCCAATTGAACACACACACAGATGTGGCACAAATTCGGTTAATTTCCCCAGAAAAAAAAAATTCTCTTAAGTGGCGCTGGGTATTCTCACTAGCAGACACACTCTAATGAATAAGCCCCTTTTTATAATGTCTGCTAAACACACTGCTTTCTGATGGCGTACTGTAGATCTCAGTAATATACATAGTAACATAGTAACATAGTATATAAGACCGAAAAAAGACATTTGTCCATCCAGTTCGGCCTGTTTCCTACAAGTTGATCCAGAGGAAGACAAAAAAACCCTGTGAGGCAAAAGCCAATTTTCCCCACTTAAGGGGAAAAAAAATTCCTTCCCGACTCCAATCAGGCAATCAGAATAACTCCCTGGATCAACGACCCCTCTCTAGTAGCTGTAGCCTGTAATATTATTACACTCCAGAAATACATCCAGTCCCTCTTGAATTCCTTTATTGTACTCACCATCACAACCTCCTCAGGCATAGAGTTCCATTGTCTCACTGCTCTTACAGTGAAGAATCCTTTTCTATGTTTGTGTACAAACCTTCTTTCCGCCAGACGCAGAGGATGTCCCCTCGTCACAGTCACAGTCCTGGGGATAAATAGATGATGGGACCGATCTCTGTACTGACCCCTGATATATTTATACATAGTTATTAGATCTCCCCTCAGTCGTCTTTTTTCTAAAGTGAATAACCCTAATTTTGATAACCTTTCAGGGTACTGTAGTTGCCCCATTCCAGTTATTATTTTAGTTGCCCTCCTCTGAACCCTCTCCAGCTCTGCTATGTCCGCCTTGTTCACAGGAGCCCAGAACTGTACACAGTACTCCATGTGTGGTCTGACTAGTGATTTTTAAAGTGGTAGGACTATGTTCTCATCACGGGCATCTATGCCCCTTTTGTTGCAACCCAATATATTATTGACCTTGGCAGTAGCTGCCTGACACTGGTTTTTGCAGCTTAATTTGTTGTTTATTAAAATTCCTCGATCCTTTTCCATGTCAGTGTTACGAACTGTTTTACCATTTAATATGTACGGGTGACTTGCATTATTCCTTCCCATGTGCATAACTTTACATTTGTCAGTGTCAACCTCATCTGCCATTTCTCTGCCCAAGCCTTCAATCTATCCAGATCCCTCTGTAGCAGAAAACTGTCCTCTTCAGTGTCGATTACTTTACACAGTTTAGTGTCATCTGCAAAAATAGATATTTAACTGTGCAGGCCTTCTACAAGATCATTAATAAATATATTGAAGAGAATAGGGCCCAATACTAACCCCTGAGGTACCCCACTAGTGACAGTGACCCAATCTGAGTATCTACCGTTAATAACCACCCTCTGTTTTCTGTCACTCAGCCAGTTACTTGCCCACTTACAGACATTTTCTCCCAGTCCGAGCATCCTCATTTTATATACTAACCTTTTATGAGGTACAGTGTAAAAAGCTTTAGAGAAGTCCAGATATCCGACATCCATTGATTTGCCGCTGTCAAGTCTAGAACTTACCTCCTCATAGAAGCTGATTAAATTCGTTTGGCATGACCGATCCCTCATGAAGCCATGCTGATATGGCGTTATTTGCTTATTTTCATTGAGATACTCCAAAATAGCATCTCTTAGAAACCCTTCAAACAGTTTACCAACAATAAATGTTAAACTTACCGGCCTATAATTTCCAGGCTCTGTTTTTGGACCCTTTTTGAATATTGTCACCACATTTGCTATGCGCCAATCCTGTGGAAGATTCCCTGTCAGTATAGAGTCCGTAAATATCAGAAATAAAGGTCTGGCTATGACATCACTTAATTCCCTTAGGATACGGAGGTGTATGCCATCCGGTCCTGTCGATTTGTCTATTTTAATCTTTTTAAGTCGCTGTTGTACTTCTTCCTGGGTCAGATAGGGCACTTTTAATGGGGAATTTACTTTTACATTCTGCATTTATTTTCCTCAGTGAATATAGTGGAGAAAAAAATATTTAATAGTTTTGCTTTATCCTCGTCACTCTCTGCAACACCCCCCTCATTGCTATGTAGAGGGCCGACTCCTTCAGAATTATATTTTTTACTATTTATATAATTGAAGAACACATCTTTCAGTCTTTTAAAAGCTTTTGGGTACTTAAAAAAGCGATTTTCCAGCCCTGCACTATCTTTCCCTTCCTGAAGACGCCTGTCCCTGATACTGCTGAATTTAACTCCTGGTAAAAAAAAAAAAAAAAATGGTGCTGCACTGCTGTCAAACACACACTGTAGTCCTTAAGAGGACTGTTTGGTCTTTCAATCTTTTTTGGGATTTAAATCTGTGAATTTCCAGCAAAACACTATCTGTGCCTGCTTACTGTCTGCTCTCCCTGATGCTGATTGATCTGAGCGCAGGACATCGGCTCCTTTATAAACTGGTATCACGTGTTTCGGCCAGCCAATCAGTGTGAGGCTAATAGTTAACATGGTTATGGCATTACACTGAAGGGAATTACTTACCTGAATGTTGATTGGCTGTTTTGGAGGCACCAAGCGTGCGGGGAGGAGACTCGATCAATGCGACGAGCACATGTGCTATTCGGCCGAGTACCGCCACATGCCAAACATAGCGATGCTTGAGCCGAATCGGTACATGGCCGAGCATGCTCGCTCATCATCACTAGTCATAGTCCAAATTAGCACCAATAACAAGGTGAGTGGTAGGTTTAGGGTCATTTAAATATAATTTAGGGACCTAGGTGACAAGAAACACAATTAGGACAAGAAACACAATTGTAGTAATTTTTGAAATATTACCTGTACCACATGCCACACAAGAAAGACAATGGGGCCTTTGGGACTGGAGGTATAAAAATTGCTCAAGCACTGATGTACAGTAGGAAGGAGTAGTTTGAGTGATTGAGTAACTGAGCCAACATATATGTAAGTTACAAGCTTGCTCTCTAGTAGGAGAAGGTCAAGCTTGAGAAGATAAATATCAGGGATAGAGCAGCAACAAACATTGTGGAACAGGTAGTGTAGGCAGAGAAGTGGGACTTATTTATGAAACTGGGGTTAGCGGAAATAATTCTAAAAATTAAGGGGGTCATTTACTGGGGTTTAGCAGAGATAGTTCTAAGAATTAAGGGTTTTTTTTACCTTTTGAAAAGAAATTCACCTATTTTTGCTATATTTCTGACATAGATTGTGGCACAAAGGTTAATTGTGCCACAATCTGTGGCTTTTCCCAATTTATGCCAGGTCTAAAAAAGTGGCCATGGCGTGGGCAGGGAAGGGGACCGTCCCGTCTCATTTATAATTTTCTACACCTGTTTTAGGCATAGAAAATAGTTTAAATTTAAGCAGCAGGGAAGCTGGCGTAGATTTCACCAGCGGTAAATGCGCCAAAGTTATGTAGAGGCTGGCGCCTCTTCACAACTTTGCCAGATCCAGCGCCAGCCCACGTTTAAAATGCTTAAAATAAATTAGTAAATTAATCCCTAAATCTTTCTTAAAGGGGTTGTGTCACTTCAGAAAATTACATTTATCATGTAGAGAAAGTTAATACAAAACACTTACAAAACATTGTACACTGCTCATTTCTATGTTTATAACCGCCCTGTAATCCTGCAGTGTTGGTCGTGGTTGCACAATATAGGAAACAGCGCAGGTTTCTCTGGTGGTTGGGACCATAAGAGTACGCACAGTCCAGTACTTTTTACTGCAAGCACGGACACCACTTCTGGATTACAGGGTGGTCATAACTAGAGATAAGCGAATGTTTCAAAAATTCAATCCGGCCGATTCGCCAATCTTTTCTGAAAAACTTGATTTGATCCGAATTTATTTACGGTTAATTGCAATAAAAAATGGCTATTTCCGAGTTACAGAGAGCCTTTATGGGGGTGTGGAACACTGTGCCTTGCAGTAACATGCATAGGGAGTCTGCTGTGGTAGTGGAATAATACTGTGAGTCAGTATGACATGCAGATGACAGGGGTCGCTCCTAGAATTACTGCATACTTCACTTATTTGGGCAGTCACGGGGCCAAAAATGACCAAATAACAATAAGTTAAGTATCAACTCAGCCTTATAGGTAAATGTTAGCGTCAAAAAGAAGCACACTTCTTTTACACACTCGTCAGCTGATTCCACATAGATGTCTACAGAACCTGTTCTATTAAACACTTATACAAGTAGAGCCCCTCTGACAAAGGGGAGAGGGTGTCAGCAGTAAGTTTGTGTTGACGTCACTGATTCATTTTCCCCATTCTCTGATCTGTCTGAACAATAACAGAAAAAACGGATCCTGTCTGTGTAGCATATGCCTTCACTCGGTTAGCATTTGCTCAATAATCCATCAGTATTGCTAATGCCAAAAAACTACAGGAGTGGATCTAAAACAGAGATGACACGTGAATGGAATATTTGAATGTCTTCTATGTCTTCTACCCACTCCTGCTTTTAGCTACCAAATCATAAGCCAATTGTGATGGGAAAAAAGATAGCTTTGAGCCCGACAAGGTCGCGAAGTTCACCAAGATATGTCAGTAAAAATCTCACTGCATATACCCGCAGCGGTGACCGCTGAATAAATTTAGTTTTTTGACCGAAATACTTCAATAAATATTTTATAACATATTACTGCAGGTCTGAACGCTGAATAAAATTTGTTTATACACCGAAATACGTCAATAAAGATTTTACCACATATAACTGCGGTGCTGAACGCTGAATAATTATTTTTTTTTTCGACCGAAATACTTCAATAAAGATTTTACCAAATATTACTACAGGTCTGAT